>QFDT01010814.1:0-11887 GCA_003315915.1 Macrolepiota dolichaula | reverse complement strand
AAAGGCTGGAAGAAAGAACCCGTCCACAAATCTCCCCTGTCCGTCCGCCATCTCCACTATCTTTCCACTTACTCACACTCTAGCAGATGGTACAATATTCCACCTAAAAATCTGTCTAGAAAATCCGCACCTATTGGACCACAGAATCCTACTGACTCGCAGCCCATCAACTTTGACACCTTTGTCCCGACACACGATCCAAGTCTCTCGGGCGCGGTAGACTCTGCCGTTGAGGCTACTGAGCAAGATACCCAACAGGCAACATTTGCTGTGCCTCTTACATCTCTCCCCAGCGTCTCCCAGGACGAAGCTTTCGAACGGGCAATACAAGCGAGCTATTGGTCTGGATATTGGACTGCTGTCTACTACGTATGATCACTATGCCCTTATAATGCGCTTATTCACACTCCTCTCAGTCCCATCGACAGAACCAAACCGTGAATACGGAAGAACAGGCAGAGGGTGATGAGGACGAGGACGAGGACGAAGATGAGGAGAGCGAAGAGTTTATATCCACACAGAGATAGCTCGTGTTGTACGTCGATTTCTCACATTCGAACAAACACAATGCATAATGGTCAAGTACAAACTAGAGCGCAATCTCAACATCCAAACGAGCAAGATAAGAATACACATCTGGCGACATGCGATACTTGAGTATACCTGCAAACACCATCAAAGACCTTGACTTTTTGCGAATCGAAGCAAGCGTCTGGCCAAAATTCATCAGAGCAATTCGCCAATAAGCCATGCATACTCACCATCTGTCTCGTTGCATCCGCCACCATTGTACTCTTCACCTTCTGATGTACACCCGCAAGCGCATCCATCGTCAACGGCAAATACACCTGCAAATTCCTCTGCACAGCCTCGTGCAAATCCTTGAACTCCTCCGCCCTCTTTGTAATCTTCCCCACATCCCCACTCAATGGAATCAAATCCGTCGACTCGAGCACCTCCAACGCAACTTCCGGTTTTCCATTTCCCTTGGCCTCGATTGCTTCCCGGATCCTCAACAGCTTGACTACAGCATCGCGGTTCTTCCCCACCGCCCTGTTTGTCCGCTCATAGTGCCGCAGAATCTCACTCGCCGTCCTTTCGATGCTGCGTGCTTTTTCGTCCGGCCCGGATTGGGCAATCGTGTTCCCTAGCGCCGTCGCCAGACATGCCACGACCGTTGCATAGTCTCCTGCAAGATTATACAATTTGATAGCTTCTGAAACCCGATCATTTTCTTCCGAGTTCCGCGCCGCGCGTATGAGTATATGTTCATTGTATTGTTTGGCGTCCGTAAGGCGAAGCAGCGGTGCGCCCTGCTCAATAACACCGCTCTATGTCGGAAATGAGAAATCAACGCTTGCAAAGATGGTTATTTCGAAAAATACGTACGAAACGCGAACCATCAGAGCGGAAGCCACCAACGAGCTCTTCCCATGCCGGCCCGCTGTTTGCATGCACAATGATTCTCCTCACAAGTTCCCATGCAAGCTCTACTTGTTCCTTGCCTACCTCACCTTGATCCGCCGAGAGACAGACAGTATACACGTATTGTAACGCTTCCTTTGCGTCCATCTTGACAAATTGACGTACGTATCGCCAAATCAGGGTAGAGACACTCAGAGCAGGAGGTGAAGTTGGGGAAAGCGATACTGTGTTGCGACAGTCAGAAATAGTAGTCTGAAAATATGATATTGTGTACGTACATGGCGTGACGTCTGAAGTTTCAGAGCGTGAGGGTACACGCAATAGGCCGTGGTATGCCAGAGCAATGGCCAGATGGACAGCTTCGATTTCCGTCTCTGAGCTTTCCCAGAGGGCCGCGGCAGCCTACAATATGTTCATGAGCTCTATCACGACCCAAAGAGAGCCAAGATACCTACACGTTCAAATTGGCCACAAATGAGCAACACACTCGGCCAAATCTTCCGCCCAGGTTGGTTAGCTGGTCCATCAAAGTGACGTTCACCATAACCAAGCAAAACCTCGGCAAGTGCGCGTAGGCCACCTTCCTCGTCTTCGTCAATCTACATCACGCGTTTCAGATCACCTTTGAGCTGTTTTATCACTCGACTCACCATTGCCAACTGGAGCCACAGCCAATCCTCCGTTGTTGTCGTGACTTGAGGCACGTTCCTCCTTGAAGGCTCAAGCTTACCCATGAGCTTGTAAAGCGCAAGTTTGAAAGGATCAGCCGTCGACGAATGCAGCATGTGCGCATTGTACACGGCCTGTAGATGATCTCTGTGCGCTTTTGGAAGCCTGGATAGAAAGTATGAACTCCAACACCAAAATTAAATCAACCCCGACTCACTTGCGCTCAGGCGACTCGATCCAAGTCCTAAAGTGGCTGATAAAACTAGCCTCTCTGTGTTCGATAACTTGCTGGTTCTGTAGCGCCTCCTGCAAGGCTTCATGCACATGACCCGTCCTCACAAGGAAGAACAATTTCGCCCAGACCGGTTGGCCTGCAACCAACTCAATCCTATCCTCCCACTCTCCATTCCTATAGAACCTGACCGCAAGGAAGGCCCGAACTTTGTTGCTGACACTAGGATCGCCACCGAGTCGAGCCTCTGTAGGACGCGCCTGCACAGTCCTCTCCAGAATATCCCAATACTGCTCCTCCAATGCCTCCCTCGCCCCCCGCGCGATTTGTTTGCGGAGGGCCACCGCATCGCGGGCTTCAGGATCGCCAAGGTATGTACGGGCGTATTTTCGTTCGAAGAGTGGGGCGTTGAGAATGTGTGCACCTGCGTGCTCAATGGGTGGGAGTGCGGGAGGTTCTTCTGTGATTTTAGCGAGGATGTGGAGGGCTTGGGCGGTTTGGAGAGCGCGGGGCTGTGGTACAATTTTAGAAATTTGTAAGTCAACAAAGAGCGGTCCACGTACATCAGAGGGGGAGAGAGACAAAGCGGCGTCAATGAGGGAGTGAATTATGGGATACGAAGTGCCTTTTAGACGGGCAGTGTTGAAATCTGTGATAACACGGTCGTATGCCATCATCTTGCTCTGCATCTGCAAGCTAATGCTTGGTACATTCGATGTGCTCGCTCCCTACACTTATATTAGTACGATAGCCGAATGTACAAGAAAAGACTGACCAGAAGACTGCTCTTTCCATGGACGCTCTTCTTGAGTTCAACAGCCTTGCTTTCACCCCCAACACGCCCGCCGAGCTCCTCAAAGACACGCTTCTTCTTTGCCTCCCAGTCCTTCTGGCTCCTCTCCTCTAAGACTCTGTAGAACTCTTCTTGTGTCTCCTTCCTTCCTTCTTCGATGGTAGATATGAGATTTTGTTCGTGAGCATGACGCAAGTACCCTGCAACATCTGTATCCTGTAGCGCCTGGAGTGGTGTGAACGTAGTTGCGGTATTCAAGTGAGCAATTGAGCTTGAGAGTGCTGATGCATCAACGTGGGCCTGCGCAAGCAGATAATTTCTGGTAAATTATTGTCAACGGCGAAGAATCACAGCAGATGAATACCTACGCCCGATCTGCGTCTGTTGAAGTCCCTGGTTGGCGCGAAACCAGTCGGCGCGACTGGGCCTCGATCTGGTCGAGAGAAAGGTGCACCGACGGCAAATCCGACCTGTTGAGGTGCGATGTAAGGTTCTTGGACGCGTTCAGGAGTGCAGAGAGATCCGCCATGCTGTACAGAAGAAATTGGAATACAGGCAGTCAACAACTGGCATTTGTTTGGTTGTACCCATACAATCAAACATAGCCCCTGTCGAGCTCAACGTCCACCACAACGATCACAAAGGATGCACTGCAGAGACACATGAACAACGAGTCTGCGGGACATCACACTATGGAAGACGATAGCAGAATATTGACTATCCCACCTCTGTCTCTCCCCTCGCTGGCCCCCCCGCCACTCACTTACGAGGGCAACTCGAGTGACATTATCATAGACAATGGCTCCACTACCTTCCGATGGGGATTCAGCCAGCAGCAACCATATACTGCCCCCAACGTTATCGCAAAGTACAAGGAACGTCGCAACAACAAACCCCTGCTTCTCTTTGGCGAGGCTGTCGACTGCGAAACAGGTGCAAGAGGACAAGCCAGGACACCTTGGGAAGGCGATGTCCTGCTCAATTTTGACGCACTAGTCTGTCCACAGTATATCTCCAACTCCTGTTCAAAGTTAACACGTCAAACAGGAAAACACGCTCGACTATGCCTTCTTACAGCTGGGTATCAACACGCCCTCAATAGACCACCGAATTATTATGACAGAACGACTGGCCACTCCCCTCCACTCTCGCGCCCGTACGTCCACTCTGCCTAAATATCCTTTACCCTTCTAACAATCCTGCAACAAACATAGTGACCTCTGAACTACTTTTTGAGCTTTATTCCGTCCCCGAAGTTACATACTGTGTAGATGGTATCATGTCCTTCTACAAAAATAACGGTTCAACCAAGCCATTCGCCACCGACGGACTTGTGCTATCATTTAATACTGCTTCAACATCCATCATCCCGATTCTCAGCGGAAGGGGGATACTAAGCCACGCTAAAAGGTGCGGCCCTTCCCCTTCCATATCTTTAATCTACTAAACCGTTATTTAGGATTCCCTGGGGAGCGTCCCAAGCATCTGACTACCTCCTCAAGCTTATACAACTAAAATACTCCAGCTTCCCTACGCGCGTCACCCCTACACAAACCAACGTAAGCCCTCCCTCATACCCTACATCCATTAACTCAACTCCTCTAGTGGATACTTAGAAACGTCTGCTCATTCACACCTGACTACCTCGCCCACCTTCGCTCCCTCAACTCACCCGCCGCCCTTCGCGCATCAGAATACATCATCCAATTCCCTTTCATCGTTCCCGTCCAAGAAGAAAAGACGGAGGAGGAGTTGGCCAGGATTTCTGAAAAGCGTAAAGAACAGGGCAAGAAGCTGCAAGAAATGGCAGCGAAAAATAGGGCCGAAAAACTTGTTCAGAAAGAGAATGATCTACAGTACCTAACAACTCTCAGAGAAGGGAAAGGCTCTGACTCTAAGCGTGAATGGATGGTGGGTTCCTCCGAAAACTCTCATGCACTTAAATCCTCATTCCCTATTGTTAGAACAAGCTTCAATCTGAGGGCTTTGACTCCGACGCCGCTCTAGACCAAGCCATCAAAAAGATTGAGACTCATATTGTGAGAGCGCGCAAGAAGGAACAAGGCATTATTGAACCAGATGAACCCGCTGTACGTCTTTTCGTTAAAATGAAGCAAATCATACCGTCATACATTCAACCTACAGGAAGAGCCCTCTTTTCCTCTCGTTGATGTACCAGATGCAGATGTAGGATATTCCTCACTCAAATTATTCACATCAGTTGACTATCTCTCAGCTCGATGAAGAGGGTCTCAAAGAAAAGAGGAGACAAAAACTCATGAAAGCAGGGTACGAAGCCCGCGTAAGAGCTCGCAAAGAAAAGGAACGTGAACGTGAGGAGAAGGAGCGCGAAGAAAAGAAGGAGGAGGAGGAACGTGAGGCCGACCCTGCGGCATGGTCAAAACGCCTGCGCTCAGAACAGGAGGTACTTTACTACCCCATGTTCAGCGCCGCCGTCCCTTACTAGCATATCTGTAGACGCTCATATCGCGCATCAAGGAGCGCACAAGACGAAAAGCCGCCCTGAGCGACAGGAAGAGTGCAGCTGCTCAAGCTAGAATGAAGAGCATCGCTAACCTAGCAAGCGACGATCGCGTTCCCAAAAAGAAACGCAAGGGTGGTGGAGAAGATATGTTCGGCGCCGACGACGATGACTGGGCAATTTACCGCAAAATTGTACGCTTATTCCACTCAAAACACTAACTCTAATTCATCTCAAGAAAACAGAATACAGCAAACGTGTCGTCAGATGAGGAAGAAGACCTAGGCCAACTCCAGATCATTGAACAAAAACTCCTCCAGCACGATCCCGCTTTTACTATTCATCACACCCATGCTTCCATAAGCTCTCAGCGATCTGCCCTTCTCACCGCCTTTAAACCCGGCTATGAAGAAGGTGATACCCGCGGTAATACCCGTATTCATCTAAGTACTGAACGCTGGAGAGCTTGCGAGACATGGTTTTCACCTAGTATGGCCGGCGTCGATTCAGCTGGTCTTGGTGAAGTAATTCAAAATGTCCTAGCAAGATTTAACGAGGCCGAAAAAGGGCGTCTGGTCAATGTCAGTCTATTCACTCATCCTCAAAGCATATCTAAGCCATATCTATCATACAGAACATTTTCCTCACCGGAGGACCCTCCCAGTTCCCGGGTCTCAAGGACCGTCTTCACGCTACCCTCCGCCCCATCCTGCCATCCGAAATGCCCATCACCATTCAACAGGCACAAAATCCTCTGATGGATGCCTGGAACGGCATGAATCAGCTGAGCGAGGCTAACGAACACAATGGATACACTCGACAGGATTATGAGGAGCATGGTGGCGAACGAATAAGGAAGTGGTGGGGTGGTAATTGGAATAATGTGATTGATACATGATGTATTTACCTGATCTTGGTTAAGCGGAAGCTGTATTCTTGTAAAGTCGAATTGATCAAAAGTATCAATATGATTGGCCAGTGTTATCTCGACTTCTTCCTACCGCTATGTCCTCTACAAAACGCGTCGTAGTCCTCATCTCAGGCTCAGGCAAGTCGTATAGTTACTTAACCAACACTCAACTCATTATCAACCAGGCACGAACCTGCAGGCTCTCATCGATGCCCAAAACACTGCCGCACTCCCAAATGCTGGGATTGTCCTAGTCCTCTCCAACCGAAAGGCCGCATACGGACTCACACGAGCTACATCCGCTAACCCACCTATCCCTACTGCATATCTGGCGCTCCAACCCTATCTCAAGAAAAACCCGGAAAAGACGCGAGAGGACTATGACGCAGAAGTTGCTCGGATCGTAGTCGAAGCTAAACCCGATATTGTTGTACTGGCGGGGTGGATGCACATCCTCAGCGAAAGGTTTCTCGAAATCGTGGAAGGCAGGTCTGTATTAGACGGGCTTGAACCTCCTACTACACCAATTCCCGTGATCAACCTTCACCCCGCTCTGCCGGGCGCGTTTGACGGCGCAAATGCGATTGAACGGGCCTATGAAGCTTTCCAGAAGGGTGAGATTGAGCATTCTGGATGTATGATTCATCGGGTTGTCAAAGATGTGGATAGGGGACAACCTATCATTGTGAGGGAGGTGCCCATCGAGAAAGCAGAGTCCCTGGAAGCGTTCGAGGAAAGGTTGCACAAGGTAGAGCACGAGATTATCGTGCTGGCCACAAAGAAAATATTGGAACAGTATGTGTATCCTCCTCTTTCATCGTCGAATTGCGTTCTGACCCTGCTTTTTTCAAAGATCGAGTTCATAGATTATACCAAATTATTAGTACACCGATAGAAGGAAACCTTGGCCCCCAGATGCTTATTGATATTTCCATGTGTCGCACACGCGTCGTGATATAATGTATTCTTCCGAGTATTATTCGTCATCTGCTAGGACCGTGTTCTAAGAAATACATATCCTCTTCCTCCTCTTGTTCAGGGTCATTTAGCAGAGGTTCCTTGTCCGATCAACAACTGTCAGATCCCTGAGTGCTCGATGGGCCCGAAATCGCGTGACTGCTGGTCACAGATCGTCTATATTTCGTTCTAACCTACAACTATCATGGAGAAGGACGCTGACGGCTTCTACAACCCTGGTACATCTCTTTCTGCTCCATTCGATTCACAGCTTATGCCATGCAGTCGACCCTGCTGAGGTCAAATCCAAACCCGCTGAGGCTGCAAAGGAGGTACCGAAAGACAAAGACAAAGGTGAGTGCGACCGATCGCGTACACCTTGACCTGCATTCTCATATTATCTTGTCAGACGTGAACGGCGATCTCATTACCCCCACTTTTGATGTCTCTGTGCGTCTTCGTCCATCTCTTTCTGCGCTCTGCGCTGAAGGCTGATCAACTGTTATATCATATTCCAGGTGACTCTCGCGGACCAGCAAGCTGATCCAAATTCGCCACTCTTTAGCGCAAAGACTTTCGAAGAGTTAGGACTGTGCGTCAATCCCCCAGTCCCATTAATATCACCATTGACTCCAATCGGTGGAATAGACATGCAGATCTACTCAAGGGTATATACGACATGGGTTTCTCTAAGCCCTCCAAGATCCAGGAGCGTGCATTGCCACTCCTCCTTGCGAATCCGTGCGCCACTTCTGCTCCTCGTCTATCTGATCCGTGCATATGCTTATTCGTGTATAATATATTTACAGACCGAC
This sequence comes from Macrolepiota dolichaula, assembly GCA_003315915.1. Lineage (NCBI taxonomy): Eukaryota > Fungi > Basidiomycota > Agaricomycetes > Agaricales > Agaricaceae > Macrolepiota > Macrolepiota dolichaula. The sequence goes on along the minus strand of QFDT01010814.1, from coordinate 3,604 downwards.
GAACATGATCGGGCAATCCCAGTCTGGCACGGGTAAAACTGCTGCATTCGTATTGACAATGCTGAGTCGCGTGGACTTCAGTTTGAATAAACCTCAGGTATATCTTCAGCTCGCGAATCGCATGGAATCTTATTTGTATGGCTTGCCCCGTAATAGGCGCTATGTCTCGCACCATCCAGAGAACTAGCGCGTCAAATCATGTCCGTCGTCGTGCAAATGGGTAAATTCACTAGCGTCCAAACGGAGTACGCGATCAAAGATAACCTTCCGCGTGATGCGACGAGTGTATCTGCCCAAATTATCGTTGGCACGCCAGGCACAATGACAGACCTCATTAGGCGTAAGGCGCGTAATACTTCTCCTGTTCCAATATTGTTAGCTGAACCATATCATGTAGGTCATCGATGTGAGCAATATCAAAGTATTCGTGCTCGATGAAGCAGATAATATGTTAGACCAAGACGGGTTGGGAGACCAGACCCTCCGGGTAAAGAAGTATGTCCTCTTACCCTCTCACCTTGCTTGACCTGATTGCTTACTTGCTCTCCTAAGCATGATCCCCAGAACAACAAAAATGCAGATAATTCTTTTCTCTGCGACATTCCCCGACCACGTCCGCAAATTTGCATCTAAATTCGCACCAGACGCGAACAAAATTGAGTTACAGAAGAATGAACTCAGCGTAGAAGGGATTAGGCAGTTCTACATGGACTGCAGGGATGAGGACCACAAATATGATATTCTGGTATCCCTATACTCGCTTCTGACCATTGGGCAAAGTATCATATTCTGCAAGGTGAGTTGCTTTTGTCTGGTATGGGCCATTGTCATTGATGGAGGAGTAGCATCGGCACACAGCGGATCGCATTTCACAAAGGATGACAGCAGAGGGTCATAAAGTCGCTTCGTTGCATGGTGCGAAGGATGCCTCCGAACGTGATGCAATTATCGACGCATTCAGGCAGGGCAAAGACAAGGTTCGTTGAATGTGTTTTCGATCATGCAGTCGTAGAACATGTTTATTAACAGGTACTGATCACCACCAACGTCATTGCACGCGGTATCGATATCCTCCAAGTCAACATGGTCGTCAATTACGATATACCACTTCTGAATGAGCGGGGGAAGACAGACGATGAACGACCGGATGTTGAGACATATCTGCATAGGATTGGTGTGTCCCTCCCCTCTTAGAGTTGCGTCCATATTTCCACGTACTTATCTTTGCTTTCGGTGCGTAGGTCGGACAGGTCGATTCGGAAGGAAGGGTATCTCGATCAATTTCGTGCACAACCAAAAAACGTGGCAGCAAATGGATCAGATAGAGAAGGCTTTGGGTAGGAAGATTATTAGGATTGAGACAGACGATTTAGATGAGATGGAAGAGGTGGGTTGTTTGACTCGTTTGATCATACTTTATTAACGCTCTGTTGAAATAGAAAATGAAGAAGGCACTGAAATAGTGCGGGGCGACTGCCTCCCCGTTATATTTCAACTTCTTGTCGCTCTGGCTATGCTGTATAATAACATATACTTGTCTCGATACTCGGACTGACGTGAAAATGCGGATGCGAACATTATAATTGTACAACAAGCAAGTGATGGAATCAACCCGGATATTCAAAAAATGGTAGCTAAAGTACCATCGTCATCTTCGTCTGAATAGTTGCTCGCCACATTGACTTTGGGGCCGGGTCCATTCTTTCCAAAGGTGAAACCAACCCACACTCCCCGACCCATTGGCTCCTCAGCCTCCTTCACGAGATCGACGTTCTTCTGTTTCTCTTTGACTTCAGCATATTTGGCCATGTCCTCTGGAGAAGTGAAATCGTCATAATATCCCGTATCGACTTCTGAATCAAGGGCCGGAACAAAAGGAGGTCGAACACTGCGGAGATCGTCCCATTTTACCGGTTTGAAGAATGGGTGACTGGTTACTTGAGCGAGAGTCGAATATCGAAGGCTTGCGTGAGCGATCAATCTATGCGGCTATGAGTCGCGTAAAGTTGCAAGGTGGCTGTAACATACCGTGTCACTGCATCCCAGGAAACATCGCTCAGGTTGAAAATCATATCCTCGGGGCGATCATATTGAGGTCTTTTCAATACCTTGGTCCAATTCTTGAGGTTGGTCCATGTTTCCTCCGGTGTTCCTCCACTGAAAGGGGGGAATCCGGCCATAAATTCGAACAGGATGCATCCAAGAGACCAATAATCAACGGAATAGGTATAGGGTTTTTCTCTGAGAACTTCAGGTGCCTGGAAAGCGTGAATCAATATCGCCCGAGCCGGAAAAGTTGATAAATTTACCATGTAGTCGGGTGAGCCTACGATGGAATCAGCGTAGCGAGGATCGTCACCACGAATGGAGCGGTAAATTGAACGACGTTCCATTGTTGATCGATGCACGATTTGGTTATCTTTCACTTTGTCGAGCTTATAGAAAATTGAATAGATGTGGGTAAGATTTTGCCTCATGACATTACCTTGATTTTCATGGACTCTATCCGTTGCGGGTTCAAGGCACCAGTAGCAAGGCCAAAATCAGTCAACTTCACATGACCAGTACCGTCAATCAGGAAGTTCTAGAAAAAATAAACGTTTATAATGGGTACGCAATAGGGCTGGTGATCCTACCTCTGGCTTGAGGTCACGATGGATGTAACCAAGTTTATGTAGCTCAGTGACCGCAGCAAACATTTCACTTATGTAGAACCGAGCGTGCGTCTCTTTGAGGATCCCAGAGTTATTCAGGAGGGTCCGGAAATCCCCACCTGGGACGTATTCCATAGCCAGATACACGTAATGTGGATCCTGGAAAGCGTATAGTAATCGCACGAGCCAAGGTGTCTTGGTCGCAGTAAGGATATCACGCTCGACCAGAACATGACGGATCTGTGCTTGAAATGAGCCCTGCAAATAATAAAGACCAATGAAAATCGAATCGAACCTCGTCCATTTTGTGAAGAGTCCGCTTTCGCATTTTCTTGAGAGCGCATACCTCTCCAGAGTCTTGCTTACGAGCAAGGTAGACTTCACCATAGCCCCCTTGTCCCACCTGAGCGATGATATGGAACTGATCGACTTTCAGCTTCGCCCGACGGCGCCGCAGCAAAACCCGCTCGCGTCCGCAATAGGATTTGAACTCCTGCGCGTAGTCCTGTCCTTTGACACCCCTCGCAGCTGTGTCCTTGTCGAACTTGGACCGCCTTTCCTTGCGTGCAGACAGGTAACCTAATGTTTGAAAATAGTAATCGAGGAAATCTGATGGAATATCAGCATAATTCACGAGTGAATTGAAGGGCTTACAAAGCTGAGCCACGGTCGACTTTCTTTTGACCTCAGGTGAGTCCAGGAGCTCCCGCTCCCAAGCTTTCATCGCGCCTTGTCGGAGGGTTAGGCCAGCCTTTGCAGTCTTCATCTGGATGTCGGTTGTGGGTTTAGCCGTGCCCATGGTGATGTCGTTGTGAGCCAGGGGTTTGGCAGTTCCCATTCTAATGTCAGCAGTATCACCATACATCTTGGCACTTCCCGGAATGTTCTGTTGAGTGAATATACTGATGGAGACAAACCGCGTGATGAACACGGTGGATAATTGAATGTGG
>QFDT01010793.1:0-27756 GCA_003315915.1 Macrolepiota dolichaula | reverse complement strand
TGTGCGTATTGCACACCGATTCTGCGCTGTCCGAAGGTACAAGGTTGCGTAGATCGGTCCCATGCACAAGTTCCATCAAGATGGCATTGACAGTCCTGTTGTGTTGGGATGGAAGAGACATCACAAAGTGTCCATAGAATTGTGGCACCTTGGTCCCTTGAAGTGCTTCGAAACGATGATATGATTCCACCTCCTGCGAGACCGAGCGGTCGCGTACTTTAAAGGGTCAAACCATTCTGCATCTCCAAACCACACGGAGTCGTATATTTTTACTACGAGTCGGGACGGAAGAGGGAATTTGCCCTGGACGGGAGCTGTCCATACATGTGGGATGTTGTGAAGGCTACAGTCCAGACGTTTTTCAAGTGCAATGGATATGTCCGGAGCGGTGGGAGGAAGAATGATGGTTTCTTCGATGGATTTATTGTATCGGTCAGCGACTTCAATCAAGGGAGACGAGTCGCTGTAAGCACACCACCCGTCTACGACAAAAGTAGGAGGGGGCAGGGAGTATAAGCGAAGGGTCTGTCCTGTGTAATAAGTTTCTTCGAGTCTCGGAGTGTGATCAGCGTTGTAGGGCGCATTTTGAAAGTCAACTCGAAGAGTCTAAAAATAGTGCCTATTTGAGAGAGGCGTACGTGCGGAATGATTGCATCAAACATGCTCCTCCAGCTTCTCATCCATGTCTGCGCAGCGTCCTTACTTGCCGCAGCAGCATCCACAATCCCATCTCCTCGCCCTCTTGTAATCTGGCATGGGCTAGGTCGTGGTTCTCTATGATTTATTTTCCCATAACTGACCTTCGTCCAGGCGACTCCCACTCTTCGCCAGCAATGGTTAAATTCATGGAGCTCATCAAAGGGGTCCACCGGGGAATATTCATTCACTCAGTATTCATTGAGCAAGACTTGAAGGCGGATGAGAAAGCCACTTTTGTACGATAGCACCGCTCAGACCAGGAAAGAATGCTAATCGTATCGACCACTAGTATGGAAAAATTGATGACCAGGTCAAGTTCGCCGCAGAACAGATATCATCCATCCCCGAATTAGAACACGGCTTCGACGCAGTTGGGTTCTCGCAGGGTTTGTCCTGATTATTGTGGTCTTGGCATTGGTTTGACAATATTTTAGGTGGCCAGTTCTTGCGAGCCTATGTAGAATGGTATAACCATCCCCCAGTCAACAACCTTATCACTTTTGGTTCGCAACACATGGGTGTATCGGATATACCACCGTGTAAAGCGCGTGACTTTCTCTGTGAAATCGCCAGAAGGACGGCGAAGAGTGCGGTTTATAGTTCGTGGGCTCAGAATAACATGATTCAGGTAGCGTGGATTTGTCGTTTGGAAATGTCTACGTCTCATTCAAGTCTTTCGAAAGGCCCAATATTTTCGTGACCCCACTCAATATGAGACGTACCTCGAAGCCAACCATTTTCTAACCTCTATAAATAATGAAGTTAGAGGAACGCACAACCAGACATATGCGAAGAACTTGGCTTCTCTTAATAAGCTTGTCTTGGTGATATTTACGGACGACATAACAGTGATACCTAAGGAAAGCGCTTGGTTTGGGTCGGAGGCAATCTCAAATGGTCAAGGGATCGCAGGGACCCTACCCAATCAAGAGACACTGTCAACCTTGGAAAGAACAATCATTCCAATGAGGGAACAGCCGCTCTACGTTGAGGATTGGATAGGCCTGCGGGAGTTAGACGAACGGGGAGGTGTTGTCTTTGGGAGTTGTTATGGGGGCCACATGCAGATCACGAACTGCTGGAGAAGGTTGATTGTCGAGTACACTGGCGGGCAAATGTAAATAGTGGTGGAAGAGGAATTTGATCACGTGATGTTATGTGTTTAGTCGGGAGGGTCCACGAACGTTGAAACAAACTTGTTTGCTGCCAAGTTGAGTGGGTAAACCCTGGGAGGTAGAGGTCAAATGGACACTCCGCAGCCACTCCCCAGACTCAGAATATCTCGGGCATCTCCCTCGCAGCTAGAAAGGAACAATACCTCCATCGCTTCTTCTTCTCAAGCTGGCCCTTCGCGTCTCACTGACTACACTCAGTTGGTTGATCTCAATCTGAGCGATATACGCGCATCTCACGACTGTACTGATGAAGACGACGCCGAGGATCAATACCCCACCCCCAAGATGTCTTCCACCGCTCCTCTCGCCCCCGCTTCCACAACGCCTGGCCCCAGCCTCGCAGGACGTCTTCGCGAATTAATCCACCTTGTTCCTAATGGCTCTGGCTCGCAGAGCACGCCCACACCCCGACGACCACCTTCTCCAACGTTCCATGAGTCGGATTTTGAAGGGGAGTCAACTGCTGGATATAGTCGCGCTCGTGAATCCTTGCGCGACATATTTACCCAAGCCCTCAGGGAACCAGGCGACACACCCCAGAAGGGGAGGATGAGAAGAAATTCTGATGGAACGGCTAGTGAGATTGATCCAAGTCCCCAAGGCTCGAAGTGGTCTGGTTTGAAGGGGAAGCGGAGGAGTCTGAGTGATGAAGAGTCGGACAATCCAACAAGTAGGTAGCGAGTAGATTGTTCCTCCCGCGTACTCAGTCAACTAAAGGGCCCTACCTCAATGGTTCATCCCAACGTACTATCTTGCGGTCTTCACGCGACAACAATGTTGTGGAGTTTCCCCTAAAATCTATTTCAGGTGCGGCTTTAAATTTGACATCATGTTCAATCCGTGATTATTTGCATAGCCGAGGACAGTGATGATGCTGAAGATTCCCCAAAACCCCAACGTACCGGTCCATCCAATGCGCCTCTGCAGTCCCTTCGCCTTTCGCAAAATTTCAGTTTTCCTCAACACTCAAGTTCGTGGCATCCGGATCATCCCATTCATTCAACCTTTTTTTAATTTTCACCTCTTAATGAATGTTAGATCTTTTGGATCAAGACTCAGAGATGCAACGAGCATTTGGAGATCTCGAAAGCTTCAATGATCCTTCAGCTCACTTGCAGGAGCCTCGTGTGTATTCCGTTATCTCTGGCGCTTAGAACCCCAGCTGACTCTTGATATCAGGTGAACCTGTCGTGAAGGGGGTCACTGAAACTAGCACTCCTACTGCTACGCCAGGTCCACTGAGAAAGTTTGCTGTTACTGATTCTTCCTCTGTTTCGAGGCCTGTGAGGAAGAGCCTTGATTCGCAGACTCCATGTAAGTTGTTGTCGCGGTAGCCTTCGACCTTATTGAAAATATCATGACCAGCATCGCGCTTATCTATGCTCAGTTGTATGCTTTCTGTTCTTCTATACCGCTCTTCCTTGTCCTAATCCATGACTATTCAAACAGCTCGTGATGGTGCTCAAGAGGAACATGCTCAAAGCGCTCATGAAAAAGAACAAGGCCAACGAAGAAGGATATCACTGCAGGGTCCTTCAACCCCCTCCTTGAAGCACAAGAGCTCCTCATCCTTCCACTTTTCGGATCACTCAAGCAACATGTCTGTTTCTGATTGTGAGTCCATATGATTTGCGACTGGACACAATCCTTACTGGTGACAGATGGTGATAGGGTGAAGGAGACTGAACAAGAGCGAAAGCGCGAAAGAGAACGGGAATGGAATAAACCTCAGCACAAAAATATCCGTCCTGGTAGCAGTCTTTCGCACAATTCCCCCCGCCTCGTGCAACGGGCACGGGCGCCAAGTATCTCGAGTTTGGAATCAGGCCGACCTGGCTCTGCTCTCTCAAATATGTCGATGGATTCGGCTGACTCCCCCCAGCGTAGCAGAGTGAGGACCATTTCCGGACTAAGTGACCGACCACGTACCCAAAGCCTTTCAGGCAACAACCGTCCGGATTCCGCGTTATCGCATAACTCTGAATCAGTCCCAGATTTGCCCCAAGGCCTTCGGAAGCGTCATTCGTTAACTGCTAGAACGGACTCCCCTGCTTCCTCTAAAAGCTCTGGCAGTCAGGGTGGAATAGTTCGTGCCGATATTCGCCAGGAACGAGAAAGGAACTGGAATGCCCCACGTCCCAAGTGGCATCGTCGCTCCCTGCCGAATACCCCCGATCGCCCAGTGTCGCCGAGTTCTTCTTTATCATCTCATTCTCCATCGTCACCCGCAATCCCAAAAAATACATCCAGTACACCTCGTTCCGATACCAAAACATTGTTGAACCGCCACAGTTCCCTTCCATCGAAAGCGACACCCTCCTCTCCGTCCCTGACCGAGCGACGACACGGTAGCGCTACACCAAATAACAAAACCCCTCAAATATCACGACCGTCTACTATCGTCACCAGCACACCTGCGCGCCCTAAATCATCTCTCCCTAGACCAGGCTCTCAGAATACGCCGCGTCTCTCGGCCCCTTCGAATCGCGGTCACAGCTCGCGACTCGAAACCCCCAGGGCTATTCCTGGTATACAAATACATGATGAAGTTGATGAAGTACAATCAACAGTGTCCTTCCCCCAAGCTGTAAACGGCCCATCTCTGTCGCACGAGTCTATGGAATTGACCGAAGCTTATAATGCGCAAGAAATCAATTCGGGCTTACCTTCGTTCTCTGATACCAGTCTCAATATCCCGACTCCAAATAATGATACGATGCACACTGCATCGCTATTTGGCCCTAGTTTTCAAGCCAGCCTAGATGAGGCTTATGATGAAGGTGACGAAGGTGTGGATTTTGTTACCGTATTTGAAACATGAGTGACACTACTTTAGACATGGTGCAAGAACGGACGCCAACTCTCCAGGCTATCAACTCACTCCAGGATGAAAGCCAACTACCGGAAGTGCAGGAATCTCTGTCACCTATCGAACAGACCCGTGAAAACTTTATGTCTCCTCATGAGGAGATTGAGCCCTTTTCTCCTGATCTTAAGCCTGCGGATGATAATCAGTCTTCATCTGTCCCCTCCTTTTTGTCGACACCCCCCCGTCGGTCATCTTTCAGTAGTTCCAAGGTCCAGTTCCAAACACCCTCGCCTCCAAAGAACCTCCCTGATTTGCCCGAGCCCCCGTTGTCGGGGTCGGGTGAGGAGACAGACTTTGAATCGCTTCCTCAGTTTAACATTACTCCTGCGCCCATAGACGTCACTCCGGCAGATGGAATAGGGAACATGAATGGCAATGGTAATCTCACTGCATTCAAGACACCAAAACCACCTGGAGCGTGGTTTCCCACTCCTGGGCCCTCCCGGGTTCCAGCAATGCAAGTGGATTCGACAAATGATCTCGTGGAATCATCCGATGACGGTCTGCTCACAACAAAACCGTCGCATTCGCGATCGATCTTCCCTCAAACACCCGCACCACCCGGAGGCTGGATGAATACACCAGCAGCACGCCAGAGGGCTCAGTCAGATCCGCAGTCAATCCTCAATGAGGGTGGACTTACAACTCCAATACCATCCCTTGGGCGAGCCAACACCCTACCTCTCAGGACGCCGGCCCCGCCTGGTGCGTGGGCCAATACACCCGCTCCTGGTATTGGAAGGAAGAGTGTTCTGAAAGTCCGATTCGACCCCGATTCGACCAGTCAAGCCAACGAGTCGTCCGATGCGCCTCTGAATCACGTCGTTAGTTACACAAATGGGTCGTCAGATTTTTCTCAACCGTCCAATAGTGAAGTGGTTCGCCCCGCTACTCCTGAACCTGTCATGCCCACCACGCCACCTTCGCGAAGCCCTCGCAAGCATAGGAGGTCACCAAGCGTGAGGCTGGTTGACGCATATGGGAATGAACAACAGGAGGAACGCGCGCGCAAGCGTGATGCCCCAAGCCCCACACCCATAACACCGCGGAATAAGAGTGGGGTCCGGATTGTTGATGCACTGGGCCAGGAAGTGAAGAGGGAGTCAGAGCCACAGAATGAAGTCATCGACGATGATACGAGTCCGAGCCAAAGGCTGCCGTTGAATCGTGCCGAGGCTTTGCAGCGTGTGCGGCAAGGTATACAGGAGCTGGCGGAAGGGATCGAGTCCCTGGATTTGTGCGTATTCATACCCAACTATGCACATCCGATCGTTAATTAATGGAGCTTTCTAGGACAAGTCCACCCGAAGGGGACGGTAATGCTCGCATCAAAGAATTAAGTGAGACCTCGCGGACATTAAAGAAATCTAGGGAACAGTTGGCACAAGACGTACACAAGGCCGAGAAGGAGTTAAAACGTCAAGTTCGGTTAAGGGTATGTACATTTATGACGCACTTATACAAATCATCTGATATAGCGTAACTATGCATATAGGTCTTAACTAACAAAGCGTGGCTAGGCAGAAATGTCTGGTTCCTATTTTTTGTTGGTGTAGTTCAGATCGTGCTAATCTTCATTATGTATCGGTACGTCACACCTACCCCATAGCTTAACTCGTTTTGACCCCGCTTGGTAGGGCTTCCGTCTTACAAGCACGGAAAATGTTTTTGACAACCTACCACGATCCATTTAACCCGGACCTATTTCTGTATACCACCAATCCGAACGCCCAATATGCTACACCAAGTATTTCCTGGCAGCTGATCATGCAGGCGATTCGAAGTGGAGATCTCACAATGATTACGAAGGCTTTTCGCGAAGTTCTAGCAGTACTTATTAAGGGCTGGCACCAACAGATATGGGATGTGTGGGGCGACGATCCTGGCCGACCTGTTGGAGCCTGGCCACCTACATGAATTATGCGCAGTATCCTATCATTTTACTTGTATTGATTTATTGGAATTACACACACGAATCGTATCTCTTACCCTATGTCTCGATGTCTTTTTCCTATGTTGTAGTGAACATGAATATGCACCCATCGCTGTTCGGCCCCGTCACTCGACCCGCGGACCCCCGTTGAACAAGTTCACACGCCAATTACTCACTTAGCGCCTATTGATGATAACAAACCTGCTAGTGACAGTCTTCTATTAGCTCAAGTGTGGAGCGGGATAGAAATCCGCCCGTTGGGATCAATGTCCATGACGATTGGGGTATATCCAGCGTGGGACCCTCTTACCTTCACGTCCCTTGCTTGGGCAATTTTTCCGGGAGAACCATCTGGCAACTTATGTTTCTGGCCGGTCTTGAGGTGCTTTAGTTACCACTCCCTTTCTCACCTACACTCGCTACTCCCGGAATAATGGGCAGTAGAGACAGTCTCCCTCCAGATCAGCGACCTCGTCCCCTCTCAATAACAAAGGAGCATGACTTTGCTGCCCGACCATCTTCCTGGCCCGCATCCCCACAAGCCGAACGGGTTCATCAAACTGATTCAGACACGACCGCGACAAACTCATCGGACGAGTTTGATTGGGACGAACACGAGGGGAAAGACGAGGCCGCCGACCTCGTCAAGGCGAAGCGTGTCCGATGGCTTTGGCTATCGTTCATGAAGCTGTCGCGGCCTCTTCGAGTTTTGTTGGTCGGCTTAGTGGGTGCCGCCATCCTCATTACCCCTTTGCTCGTTGTGCAACTCCGGTTCCGGGAGAGTCCCGTTCGACCACAGGTGCATGCTTGGTCGTTATGGCTTACTATTACTTGGTCGGCCGGGTGCGCTACGTTGTTGGTAGCGGATGCTATTCCTCACATCGCGTTGCTGGTCATTCGGATGTCTGGTGGGCATGTGGAACGGTTGAAGTCACGGGTAGAGGTATGTAAAGTCCGAAGAGTTGGAGTGGGCAATGCTTGATTGTTGATATAATACTATCTAGCTGACGATGGCGGTCACGGCGTGGATCAAGTTAGTGTTGACTATCGCATGGGCTTGGATAGCTCTTTCCGTTATCCGTGCTGTTTATAAGCCCCCTGGGTCATACTGGGTCATCATTAACAGAGTAATGCAAGTAAGAAACATGTCTTTCACAATCACTGGCAACCATTTGACACTGATGCATTGGTAACCCACAATCAAAAGGCTATGTTCGCTGCCGGTATGATTTTATTTGCGGAAAAGCTATTTTTGCAATTCGTTGCCATCAACTTTCACGAGAAGGCCCTCGCAGACCGACTAACCGAAAATCGCTTGGGCCTCAAGGCCCTGGATCGACTCTCGAATGCAACTATTGTCCCACCCCGCAAATCTGCCAACACACGACGTGGGCATAAAAGCGCCAGCTCCTCGGTCTCCTTTGGCATGAACCGCACTCAAAATGAAAGCGGGGAGGGATCGCCTATTAATGAGAAGAGGATTTCTTTCAATGGCGTAAAGACGCGCGAGCGTGCAAGGCAACAGGATAGGCAAAAGAAGAAAGCTATGACTAGTGTAATTGTGGATCAAGTCGGCGGCGCCCTTGGTCAAATCGCTTTCAAGAATAATCAGGGACGGGTCGGTGGCCTATCTTCTGCGAAGAAGCTCGCCCGTAAACTGTTCGGTACATTGAGCGATTCATATCCACCACGGGCACATTTGACAGTGGAAGGTGAATCAGGGCACCTGTTCCACGGTAACCCATTACTCATCATGATTTGCAGACTTTGAGCCGTATTTCCGGACGACTGCCGAAGCTGTAAGTATCCATGAATCATACATAATCTCACCCTCTAATCCAAGACTAGCACGCCGCTTTTGCGCTATTTGACAAGGATGGTAATGGAGATATCACAAAACGGGAAATGCGGGAAGCGGTTCAGCGAATCTACCGGGAGCGGAAAGCCCTAACCGCAAGCTTGAAGGTAAGTAATGTAACACCATCATCCCGCGCCTATGGCATCTGACAAAATGGCAGGATGTTAGCTCTATTGTAGCGAAACTCGATGCCGTGCTGATATCTATAGCACTTGTTCTCATCATTTTCGTTTGCCTCCTCATTCTCAATCGCTCCAATACTCTTTCTTCCCTTGTCCCACTTGCTACGATTATCCTTGGTTTCTCGTTCATTTTCGGAAACTCTGCACAAAAACTGTTCGAATCTGTACGTGAAACTCTTCATATCCGATACCTTGATCCTGAATATTTTCTAGCTTATCTTCATATTTTCCACGCATGTATTCGACGTTGGAGACCTTGTGATGATTGACGACCAGGTTTTTCGATCACAGAACCTTTTCCAGCTCACTACTAACTTACATTCAGGTACTATTTGTAAAGGAGTTTGGTCTTTTCTCTACAGTCTTCCGACGGGTGGATGGACAAGAAATCATTGCACCAAATGCTCTCCTCGCAAGCACGAAACTTGTACATAATCTTCGTCGCAGCAAGTCCATGTAAGTACAAAGCCCCCAGCGAGCCCCCCGAATGCTCAATATCGTTACAGGTGGGAATCCACAAAGTTGACAGTGTCGTATGATACACCCATCGACGTTATCGAACAATTGCGTTCCAAAATCAATGCATATATCACTGCAAACAGTCGCGAGTGGTCTGGGTTTGGGCTCAACATTGACAAGATGGAATTCCAGAATGCCCTGCATCTCATTGTTGCTGTTGAACGTGAGTAATTGTATCCGACTAACGACACCCAAGCTCAAAGTCAACCTCTTTGGTAGACCGACCAAATTGGCAGGACTGGGGTGGCAGATGGGCCCGTCGGACCGAATTTATGAGGCACCTAAAGACCATCCTTGAGGAGCTCAACATCAACTACACCATGCCTATACAACCAGTCCTTCTTCCTACGTCAGGCCCCCCTCCACGATCATCAACTCAGCTTGAACCACCCCCCGGATCCCGTCCGGGTGCTGCAAGCGCGGATCTGGGTAACGCAGGAGGTTTCCAACCACTCTCATCTGGGGAGTCACCCCAGAGTTTCGTACCCTCATTCAGATAAATGCCCGTAGACTTAGATATTTATGAATCATCACGATTTCTATCACTCAGTAACCATATTCATTATAGGTCATATCCTAACACGTTTCGGGTGTTGCGCCCATATATCAGAACCTTCATAAGCATTTCTCCCAAGCACTTGTGGCGTGCTATGCGGTAAGCAGTTTTCGGGTAGTGGCGATTCGAACATTCAAATCCGGAGCTGAGTACATAATCTATGTGGATCAAAACATATATTGATCCCGACATGCAACAAACAACCCCAACCCAAAAGACACTCTCGTCCGTTCTAGAGGACATTCAGGCCTATAATGACATTCCATCTGAGAAAAATCATCCGTTTGCTTCGGGAAGCGAGGATTCTTACCTCTTTCTCCAACAAATTGCACGAGCCGCTGATCAAGTCTCAAATTCCTTGAATACCTATCTCTCACTCCCATGGACTCAACCCAAGTTGATTTCTCTCCTGCGTCAACAGTCCAACCTGACCGGCGCTATGCGAGTTGTTGGGCTGCTTTCTTTTTGATTCTCGTTACTGCTCGCTCATGTCGCGCCTGTAGTCAGAAAAGAGGAATAAACAGTTTGTCGACGCGCTCCAAGACCGCGCTGGGACCATTTATAGTGAGGATATTCCATTGGATCCGGCGACCGTGGCGGACTTTTGCGTGTCGAGACTCGAAGCATGGGGCGTCAAAGCCGGAATGGAATCATTCAAAGATGATGGTCGAGGAGGCAATGTCACTGTCTTATTGGGCGGAAAGGTTCTTGTAGTGGATGTGGATTTCTCGATCAACAAGGAAAACCCAGTGAAACCCTGGGTACGCGTCGCAGGCGTCAAGACCTCTTATGCCACGTCGGACGATACCTCTGGTGGTCCATCTACCAAAGGCTCAATCTCGCTTGATTCCTTCCTGGCGGAGAATTTACAAAAGTACTGTGACGAGGTACAGAAACCTGAAGATGAACGCAGCGCCATCCAAGCAGCAAAACTTGCGTCAAATGTCCTGCAACAACTGCGTTACCTTGTCATGTTGGATAAGCTAGCTGAGAAGAAGGATGGTGCCCGAGCGGCATGGTTTATGGACACTGATGAATTATGCCCCAAAGTCGAGGCATTCGCGAAATCAGAAGCAGAGGTGGTTGCATCGTGAGTCTCTTGGCTAATTCTCTGGATTTATCCTTCTGATCTAGTACAGAGCACTATCAATGGCAGTCGCACCCTTGGATATCTTCCTGCTGCGCTCACATGCGCTTCCCCTTCCGTACCTTTCTTCACCAAGCATCACTTTCCTCGTATACACCTCGCCACTTACCTATCTTTCATGTCTTCAAAACGCTACAGAATCCCAAACCCGACTGCCTGGCCTACCATCTATCGACATTCCACTGAACCATCTCCGATCCCGACTCCCAAAAATCTCGGAGGGTGCAACCATCGCCACACTTTCCGTCGCATCCCTCACTTCCCCTCCCCTCTTCACCCCTGCGGAGCTCTTGCCCGGTATTGCCAGTCGTCCTACGTTCCCCTTCTGTCCTCAGGGAGCCGACATCAATCACACATTTCCTCGAAGTGAAACCTCAGGGGAGATCAACTTCAATAATACACATCATATATGGATGTTGGATTTCACGGATGGTGGCAAGCGTCCAGGAGTCGTAATGAGCCAAAGTCAGATGCGAGATATCGAATTGTTGATTACCCCCTTGGGAGGATTACATACAGACCTGGACGATGTCAACATTATATCATTCAATACAAATAGTTGGGTCGATCTTTTGGTAAGTAATTGTTCTCCATTGAATAGAAAACTCAAATGAAGGAGTATCTGCCTAGTTAAATCCGGGCAAGGGGTCTGTTAGACATGAACGATACACAACGTTATACGTGAGTCCTTCACAGCTCGATCTTTTTAGCAATCGTAGTAATGCACGCTTAGACATCTCCGGGAGGGCTCCATCCGCCTCTCCAACTCCGGTTGACACCGCCAGATGAACCCGGTTTTATTCTCGAGAGGGTCCCGGTGCACAACATCCAAGAAGTTTGGGGTGTCCTTGAGGTCAGTATTGAACCATTCCAACTACGCAACTCAATAACTGAATTCACGCTTCAGATCGCACGTGAACAAAGCTGGTTGAACGAAACTCTTCTCGCATGTCAGTGGGTTCCAGAAAGAAGTGAGGCCGGCGAAACTTTAGGCATGGAAGATCTTCAAGTGACGGAAGATGAATTGCAAGCTGTTCTCTCAGGTGAAGACGGTCCCTACTTGCTAGCTTTCCTCTTGACTGATCAGGCCGCCAGGCACCAATATCCCTCGGAAGATCCCTGTCAATATCTCACTCAATCCATCGTCCGAGACAGACAATCTTTTCGGCCCGTCTGACCTTGACACGACACCACGAAGGCCCAAGATCGTGATGAGGTCTCCTGAGCGATTCCCAATATCAGGTCTCGTTGAGATATCCATCACATTGGATGAGTCTCGGCCGAGGGGGGTCGCTGTAGAGATCCAGGGCGCGATGGAACTTGACATGAGCACGGACGTCCTTGAGGAGATTTGTCGTAGAGGGGGCACTTTTGGGCTTCCTGGGAGAGTGTGGGCAAATTCTCAAGGCCACTCACTATAATGTGGTACGTTTGGTAGTGAACTTGCTGTGCTTGCAATTCTTATATGCCAACGCCAGACTGATCATACCTTGCCAGGGTCATTACATAATTCTCGGTTATGTGATTACACAGCTCGCGGACAGGGACTATTACTTCGGCAGATACATGCTTGTTGTGCTAAAGACACTTACACACGGGCTCCCAGAAACAAGTCAATACAGTTTACGTTGGATTTACATGTCATGTAACAAAAAAAACTCCACAACGAACCTGATTACACTGATATCCTTTATGCCTAAGTAGATATGCTACTTCTAACCATTGCCCAAGCCGTTTGGGTATCCCGTCCACGCAGTCGTTTCATCGCGAACGCCAAAGTCTGATAGCAGGATGGTTTGGTACCAACTACTATCATCTGAAGAGCCTCGTCAAAAGCGCGCTCAACCTCAGCCGTGAAGTTCTCCACCAAGAAGTCGGTTTCCATCTCAATGATCTCCGAGTACCTGTGTGGTGGCATTAATCATAATTCAGATCTCCCATTGTTCCACTGGGGGCTACAAACTTAGACGTGAAAGAACAGAATAATTCTGCAACAATGTTCTGCTCTGTAAGACCCCGTTTGATGCCTTCCTTCGCTCGTTCTCGAAGTTCCGGTACGTTTGCCTGAATGTCACATTAGTTGGTAAAGGAAACAAAGCACATCTGCCACACCCACAAAATCCGCAAACCGGTACATGGACTTGGGCGAGCATCGAATACGGTCCGGGTCTTGCTCCAACGGGCTGTCCAACCCACCTAACTTTCTAGTTGACCTCAAAGGATCGAACTCAATTGTGTTGGTGTAAGTATACATGATATGTGCTTTCATGCTGACAGATATCATGAGGAAGACATTGAAACAACTATAGCTTCCAGCGCTTACGTTTTGTGCGCTGTCCCATTGATCGCATATGCCAGGCAGGCAGCTCGGATTCTGTCGGTCTGAGGAACTCCCGGATGATGAGTTCTCGATGTGGGGGGATTTTCTCTATCCGGAAATGCCTCTGGATTAATTAAATAGGAATTAGATGAAAAGTGATACTAACGTCGCCTCGTCTAATACCTCCCCGAGTTCAACTCGACTGTCGAGGGCATCCCTATCTTCGGCAACGTCTTCAGCGTTGGATATCGACTCCAAATCACTATCCGAGTCATAATCATAACCACTACCCGATAGTTTCTTGATGACTTCAGTATCTTCCCCATAAAAATCACAAGGGGACCCCCCTTCGAAATCATCCGTGAAGAGTACTTGAGCGGGGAGGTCAATGAAGGGGCTTGTGCAACATGATATAAGCTGAAAACCTACAATCCCGGAAGTATGGACACGAAGCGCCAAGAAGCTCAGAATTTCCAAAAAGTGCCTTGGGACGCCGAGCTTGACCACCAGCCCTGGCAGAATAGAGATATAGCTTCGTATCCGCGAATGATGGACGATCGAGTGATGTCTGGAGTGCTTTTACGACTGAACGCGAGTCGTTCGGGATTGTGACGATAGAAGCAGCGTCGTCCCGAGCTGCTGCTGGGGCTGGGTCAAAGGTAGGGAAAGAAAGATGGTCGTTGGGATCGAATCTGAGCGTCACCGTGAGTTCAACAAAAGAACCCTCAGGGGAAAACCGACGATCATTGACACAGATAAATTCGACGCCTCCCGCCATAGTGACTGAACTAATATTTATTAACCCCGGGGGTCTTACAATCGCCACCTCGATCTCAAAAGCCCTGAGTTGCATTCCACGGCACAGGTGAGGGTCGAACCAAAGAGAAAGTGACGCTTCGTTCCTCCGGGTCATGGTTATCGTACCCCTAAATCGCCACCCAAACCCACATACGGGAGAGAGCCGCGATCTGGGAACCTGGAGCTTCAGAAAGCTCGTAACCAGAGGAGGGTTTCCTTCCCATTTGTCTTGTCGGACTTTCTGCACCATGGGCTTAAGTGCACAGTGTGCACTTAGGAGGATGGTATTATGCCTTGAGTGCTGACTGACTTTCAAATGGGCGCTGTATATTTGCCATCGCGCGGAACTTTGCGAACTGCCAAAACACCTGAAATGGGGACTGGGCCTACAGCTGGAAAAAAGAACACTGCTGGGGCTGGGAAAGGGATGTGGGGGTGCAGAAGTATGTTGCCTTAGAAATGGTATATCAAGGTTTACTGCCCCGAAGCGAGGCGCAAGACAAGTGTTGCACGCTGTAGCCATTGTATCTGGAGATACAGATCAAGTAGTGTAGTTATCTTATGTTTTCCTACCTGAATGAAGTCCAGCGTTTTCGGCTGCTCCCTATGCTCAATGTAGAATCAGAAATGGTTCTTATATAAACTTCGGAGGTTGAAATAAGCTGAATCGATGAATATTTGCTGTTCACAGGATGGTTGACATTGAACTATTCTTCAGTCCTGATGGTGGGTTTCCTCTTGGCGACTACCAATAGCTTGATGCCTATGGTACATGAATCATTCTGAGAGCGCCGTAAAGCACATCATCTAGTAATCCCTTACTTTTTTCTTTTTTATTGATGACGACTTTGATGATGACGGCCTGGGTGGCTCGATGTTGAAGGCGGACGTAAGTGGTCCAGGGTTGAAGGCGGGTTTGGGTGGTTCGAAAAACAGGTCGGACTTGGGCGGTTGGGGAATAAGGTCGGACTTGGGCGTTTGGGGAACGACGTTGGGCTTAATTGGGATCGATTGGGGAATGGGTACCGGCTTTGCATCAACCTCATCAACCTCCTCTTCTCCATCCAATGCTTCCCATGCCGCTTTTGACTGTTCTCCACGCATCCTCCTGATCACAAAAGCAAGTACACGGTAGCAGTGTGGCTTGGTGCCCAGGATGACGAGTTGAAGGATATCGTCAAAATCCCGAGCAACATGGGGGGACATGTTATCAATCAGAAAGTCCACTTCCATGTCAATCAGTTCCTGGTGCCTACCAGGTTTTAATGAGAAGCTACCCAAGGACATAGAGATGACATCTTACTTAGATGTAAACGTAGAAAATAATTCTTGAATAATATTCCTGCTCGAGAGTCGGCTCCGTATGCCTTCCCGGGAGATGTCCTTCAGTGTCTGCATCCCGGCCTGGACATGAGGTTGTCAGTGATACCCTTCAAAAAATAAGCTAACACATGTCATACATAGTCAGCGAGCCTGTACATTGACTTCGGCGAACAGCCAAGGCTTTGGGAAGTTGTTTGGGACGGCTTGTTCTCCTGCGACTTCAAGGAATTAAACTGTATCTCGTTTGTATACGCGTAGAATGTGAATGCTTTCCAGCTGAATATGGACGTAAACCAATGGTGATTCCCGAACCATATAAGCTGTGCTCACGTTTGATAGGCTGTCCCATTAATCGCGAATGCTTTACCAGGTCCTTGAATTCGGGCATGCCTTACGGAACTGCTATCACCATCCCTGCCAAACATAAGCTAGAGCCCGTGACACCGAGAGCCAGCGATCAAATATACGTACTGTAGACTGGTTTCAGGCATTTTCCCCAATGTGACTGATCCAGTGGAAACTGACTCAGAAGTGGTCTGATCTGCCAGGTCCTCTGTTTCATGTGCAGATAGGGCCATAGGCTCGGATTCTTCACCGGGTAGTGATTCTAGGTCACTATCCGAATCGTAATCGTAGAGGTTGCTGTCAAGCTTCAGTATGGCTTCAGGAGTATCCTTTTCGAGGTCACAAGGAATCCCGCCCTGAAAGTCTGCTTCTGAGATGACTGAGTAGCCAGAAGAGCTTGTGTCAGTTGCTAAATTGAATGTGAGGTCAAACACTTACGATCGCGAAGATAGCTACTAACGCCGCTCATTAAGGCAGTGTTCGCGAACACGGCTCGAGGTCTTCCTGGCTGTCTGCCAACCTTGGCTGAATAGAGGTAGAACTTCGCGTCAATTGCAGAAAATCCGTCGAGTGATGCCATCAATGAGGCGTTGGTGTTGGGGGATGGAGTAGTAGGAAAAGCCAACTTGTTATCCCAGTGGAATGTCAATGTAATTTCAAATAGCGCATTTCCCGCTAATTGAAAGGGTTCACGGTATGTCCCAATGGCATAGTCTTCATTCAGAGGCACGGCAGCGTAGCGCTTCTCGAGTGTCTCGTATGTGCCTTCCTTCCCTTGGAGAGGGAATTTGACCATGACGTGAATTGAGACATCCTTCAATTGGATACCGGAACAGGACCGAGGTTGGAAAAGAACGCTGACCCGTCCCGTAAGCTCCTGGACATGAGGGTTATTCGGCGATACTTGGTAATCATGTTGTCTTGTGAACTTAAAACCCCAGCCAAAACCACATACGGGTGAGAGGTAGGGGGCTGGAGGTGTGGCACTTCCAGGGATATTAGGATATGAAAGAAAAGCTGTCACACTTGGTGGACTGGTGTTCCAACGGTCATCCTGAAATTTTTGCATGTGAATCAGTGGTTATCGGGTAGGGAGTGTTTGGTGAACGGCACCGCAACGTCTGAGATTTTATAGGATATATGCCATTGGTCTCTTCTTCCTCAGGCCAAGCCAGGGCTCTGCCTTATCAAGGTTCTGGATCCCAGGTGAACATACATGAGGCTTCCGCCAACAAAGGCTATGGCTTGGTCATGCTTACGTGAGTACCAGAAGGAAGCTTTGTTCCTCCGATCATAGTTCTCGTACTTACTCCTAGTAAATCGCTACCCAGACCCACATACGGCAGAAAGCCACAATCTCCACCAAAAACAGGAAAAGCGCAACAGTCATGTTAATGCGGAGGTATGTACCCTTAGTAGAAGGGTTCAGTGCCTCAGTCGTGGTATAAGTGCAACCATTGTATCTGAAGACATAGTTGTTGTATACTTCAGATTTTGACGATGTAGACGTGGTCCAATGGGATGCCCGACACCTGAGTTTCACATGAGCAATAATTCCTATATAACTTCTGGAAGTTGAGGTAGTCAACTATATAGGGGCTGTGACTATATGCGCAGGCAGTCTCGATGCTGTGTGGTACCATTGGTATAGTTCAATCCCAAGGATGAAGGATGAATCCGGTCCTCGCGATACCTGTGGTACGTTATGGGGAATGTAGAACGGCTACGCGAGGAAAGCGAGCAAAAGGATAGATAGTAGACATACCGCGTAATATCCAATAGAAATGCCATAGCGTCGTCGGACCTTTCGGACGTAACTTACTTGTCTTCGACACTGACGTCGAACGTCACTAAATTATACCTCACTACCCACAACATATAATCCTATGCTATACCAACCACTCACCCTACAACATTATTGATCATTCTGTTCTGAAAGCACGAGCGCCAGGCCCACGAACGAACCGTTTTGTCTTCTTAGAATACTTCGGTTTCGACATCTGAGGCTGAAATGTTAGTAGTATTGACTGGAAAATAGGTATTGACTTTCCACGAACCACGTCTTCAACCTCCTCCCCGTCTAATGCTGCCCAGGCTGCTTTTGATTGCCCTCCCCGCATTCTCCCAATGACAAAGGCAAGCACGCAATAACAGTGTATTTTGGTACTTAGGATGACAAGTTGAAGAATATCGTCGAATTCCCAGGCAACGTGGGGGACATATCGTCAATGAGATAGTCTTTCCTGGGATATATCCTTCAGGGTCTGCATACCAGCCTGAATATGAGGTCATCAGGCCCAACCCGGAAATGGAATGAACTTATGCATGACATACATAGTCAGCGAGCCTATACATCGGCTTCGGTGAACAACTGGGATCTGGGGAAGTCGTCTCCGCGCTCCTAGGACTTCAAGGAATTGAAGTGTACATATCTCATTCGTATACGTATAGAATATAAACGCTTTCCACCCGCACATGAACGTAAGCTGATGGTAGTTTCTAAACTGCTCGAGATACACACATGTTTGATAGGCTGTCCCATTGATCGTGAACGCTCTACTACGTCCTTGAACCTGAGACTGCCTCACAGAATTGCCACCATTACCCCTGTCAGTCATCAGCTGGAGCATGTGGCGTGCACACCGCAAACTGGGCTCAGGCGTCTCCCTCTGAGAAATAGATCCGGTAGAAACTGACTCGGATGCAGTTTGGTCTACTGGATCCCCCTTCTCAAGGGAGACCCCAGAGTCGGAGCCTTCACCAGGTGAATCTGGTAGTGATTCGAGGTCATTATCTGAATCGTAGTTGTAAATACTGTTGTCAAGCTTGAGCAATGCCTCAGGACTGTTCTTCTCAAGGTCGCAAGAAATTCTACCCTGAAAATCTGCTTCTGAGACGATTAGATATACAGAGGATCGTGTCAGCAGCTGGGTTGATAGTGAAACTTCAAACACCTACGATTGTGAAGACATTTGCTAGCACTGCCCACCAAGGCGGCGTTCGCAAACACAGCTCGAGGTCTTCTTGGCTGCCCGTTAATTTTGGCCCTGTAGAGATAAATTTTCGTATTAATTGCAGAAAATCTATCCGATAACACTACGAGTGAAGCGTTGACGTTGGAGGATGGGGTAGTAGGAAATGCCAACTGGTCATCTCAGTTAAAATTCAGCGTGATTTCAAGAAACACGTTCTCCGCTAATTGAAAGGGCTCGAGGTATGTCCCAATCGCAAAGTCTGCGTTTAGGGACACGGCAGTATAGTATTTATTTCTCGAGCATCTCGTGGCTACCTTCCTTCTCTTGGAGGGGGGACTTGGCTGTAACATGAATCGAGACAACCTTCGACCAGATGCCGGAATAGGACCGAGGTTGGAAAAGAACGTCGACCTGTCCTGTGAGTTCCTGGACGTGAGGATTCCTTAGCGAAATCTGGTAGCCATGTTTCCTTGTGAACTTAAGGCCCCAACCGAGGCCACATGTAGGAGAGACGTAGGAGAGATTTAGAGGAGATGTAGGGCTCCTGGGAACTTTTGGATAGGAAAGGAAGGCCGTAACACTTGGTGGACTCGTGATCCAGCGGTCTTCCCGAAACTTTTGCATAGGAATATACGCTTATTGGATCGGGGCCTCGGTAACCGACGTCTCTAGGTTCTTTATATTGGGTTCGACGTTGGGATAGCCTCGAAGTTGGATTCTGCTCTACTCAGTGTCAAACGAATCCGGTGGATCCCATCAAGATGTTCCATCCAATTGCTACTCTCACTGAGCCTTACGATGTTGTTGCCGCTGCAAACACCTCCTTTTCGGGGGAGAGGCTGAAGACTGAGAGAATAAATATCCATCGTATAATATCCCAATGGTACCACAACTTGAGCATCTGTTTGTGAGTATGTCACACAAGACCGCATATGATTTATATAGGCAGATACCATTCTATGGGTGGTTGTCAGCATTTAGTACTTTCAACTCCAAATTCGAAGGACTTTTTCCCGGACCACCCTGTGTAGGTTCGAGCATTCTAAACAGGCTGGAAAAGAAAAAGATAATGGATAAATATAATCAGTGTTTCTGGACGCACTTTTTGTGTTTCCGTGAGTCGCCAGCTGAAATCATAGGCTTGTTGACAGCTGAAGGGGTGTGTCAGCTAGGTATAGTCATCAATATCACTTTCTGCCTATCCGGGTTTGCACGGGACGGTTGTCAATCGATCCAGAATCAACCTGCTCGATCCACAACGCACTCAGCGACAGTCGTTGAATCGGCTGGAAGCATACAGATGAGTTGAAGTGTGTTCTAGGTCAGTAGTTGCCAGATTCTGATTTTTAATATAACGTTGCTTGCGACCCTTACAAGGACACCTCAAGACTAAGGCTTACGACTACGCTTACGCACATACCCCCGAACCGGAATGTTACAAGTGATACCGACACACAGATGTGATACATGTCGTCTTCATCTCGACGTGTGTTTGTCAACCCGACGCCGAATACGACGTGAGGATCTCTTGGGCGATACCGAAAGAAAGTGGGTTTAATTCCTGGTCTTGGAGAGTATCCGATCATTCAATGATCTGGTCAGTGTTCAACTGAGCCCGCGAGACAAAGTATTGAGGAAGAGTGAGAGGTCATGAGGACCAAAAACAAGAGATTCCCTGTCTTTGGTGCCTGAGGGACGTGTAGTACGTTTTGAGTTTCGAACGCTGGTAAGCTTATTTCGTGTTGTGAACCAGAGGCAGACTTGCCGATGTTCTGAATGTAGCACTAATGACCCTGCACCATCTTGAATGAGACTGAAAAATTCCGAATGATAAATGACCGATCAAGAGACCTGAAGTCTCCAACCAAACCCGCGTAGATGGGTCATTTTTCAATAGACTTGAATACGTAAGGTGAAGGGACGGGCAGATAGCTGGTGATTTGAGCTGAATTTGTACCCCAATGACTTGTGACAGATTGGCTCAGCTAGTCGCTCCCCTTCTATTGGGTATACATACATTCTCGAACAGCAGAGGATGAGGTGTAATATGGGTATTGAAACCTGGCACAAGGCGCCTAAGGAACTTTCAGGAACGTTCTTCTCCCTTAGTCACCTCCCCTGCTTGCCGATCTCCACAGGGGCTAGTTTCTTCTTGCGTTGACGAACTACGGTCCGACCCAGAACCCAATTTCTTGGTTAAACCCGATAGAACGCCCTTGGACTATAGAAATCAGTGCACGTCCAAACCAGAGGCAACGAGGTAAGAAGTGATGTTACCTTTTCCAGCCCCTTCTGGCAGGCAGGCAGCACAGAATCACGAATTCTAAGAATATGGCTGAATGCATGTTCTGCGAACCCTGGAAAGCGGTCGAAAAGGGGCTTAATTTTATCGTGACCTGCTGCGGCCGTCAATGCCTGGACTTGACCCAGCCTAGCACGAAGGATGGCTAAAATATCCCATGCGATTCCCTTTAGGTCTTCTCCTCGTGTTCGTATGACCTCTCGTATATCTGTATATGCAGTTCTCAAAATAACGCGGGCTTCTTCTTGATGGGTTTCAACTACTTTCTCTATTTCATTGAATGCCATATCAACGAGAACACCAGCTCTGGGAATGACCATGACATGAGCTTTCGCGACTTGGCGGAGGGCGATAAGCAACGCCGCCGTGGTTCCGCCCTCCGCATCCAGGTCAAGAATATCTGAAGAATTTTGTGGGTACCGTCCTTTAAGAGCTCGTATTGGGTGTTGAACCACCTCTACGAGTTTGTTGAGGCCTGACCAGTAGTAAAATGTATACCCTACAACGGCGTTACCGAGGTATATCTTTCCTTGCAAAATTTGTCCTCGTACCGCCAGCAGCAACTGTCACCGCTCCCCCCGCGAATCCGCACAGCGCCAGAAGCTTCCATTGGCCATAAATTTTAGTGCTATTCCCGATATTGAGGCGATGAAGTATCGTCGTGAATGCCCGTCTTCTAAGGAGTGACGAGGAAGCACGAGGAAGTGCAGTGGTGCGAATCAGAGAACGTGAAAGAATGCCTAGAGTCATTCTCTTGAGATGAGGATTGGCGTGAGACGTTCATGAATGAACGAGAGAGAATGATAAAGAACGCGTCCAAGTGCCGATGGTGACGCCAAACGACGGCACGGGTGATTCCATTTGATGGCGTAAAGCGAACTGGTCTTGGCGCTGGGACCCACCTGCCCTCGACAGGTGCCAATATCATTATGGCCTTGTCATTTATCGGAAATGAGAACTACGTTCGCACAGAAATTCTGAATGGTATTAAAATCCTGTGCACTATGCCAGACAATGACTTTCGCACACGAAAATGTCACCAAATTTAATGGATAGTATTTAGAAGACATCTAGCCAACCAATGCTCATCACAAATGGTACAACCTCACAGGGAACTTCTAGGGCATTAACCACTCGACCCACTTTCAGCTGGTTTGTCCGCTTGTGACAAGGCATTGAACATGGGTAGCTCGGCTTCAAATAGGGAAGATGCCACATTCAGTTCAGGAGGATTGTGTATTTTGGACGAGTCCGATACAGCATTCTTGGGCTTACACTTAGATTCAAAGACAATGGAGTGGAATTACTTGTTCCAGAATAGCTCATACATTTCCTGTGAGCCTTTCTCTCGCGCGCGTACCGTATCCATGATAACAGTGCCTAGCAGACCATGTGCTGCTTCATAGGCATCAATCACTTTATCCAACTTCAGAAATGCAAAACTTATAAGGACACGCCGGGTCCAGGAACAGCCAAAGCGCTTTCACGATAGTGAGAAGAGCTACAAGTGACCTCAGCCTCGACAACAGCATCAACAGCATTCGGAGATTCCCCTGGAGGTTGGAGTTTCAAGAACCAAACCAACTTCTCCTAACAAGATTCTTGAAGCTTGGGGTCTGTTAGACGTGTCTTCTTGGGGAAAAGGTGATCTATCACCTGCACTTGCGAACATTGCCCACGTACAGCCAACAATAGTTGTCACTGCTCCCAGCAGACACATAAATCGCCAGAAGCTTCCATCATCAAGCGTTATTCTCAACATAAAGACGACAGATGTCATAGGTGCGAATTCCTGGAGGCGCAAGAGGACTCGGAGAAGCAGAAAGGTAGACAAGAGGAGAACACAAATGGTTGCTAGAAACACTATGTTTAGTGTAAGATGCTGATAGGAGTGAGTACCAGAACATGTCGTGTGAGTTGACAAGTTTTGAAATGTGGGGACAAAGCACACAGAATGCCAAACGACTGATACATGATGGGGCCTGCGAGAAACACCTGCATCGAAATAAATATAGAACAACCCCACAAAAATTTTTATCGTCAGTGAGAGTGGTCAACGAAGGTGTACGCAGAAGCCTCGTCTGCAATCTTGGCATCTAGAGGGTGCTGGTGGGGAAAGTAGTGCTGGGGATACGCGAGTACGAGGACGAACACACAGCACAATACCTGTGACTGTCAATCCTTGTCACAAAAAACTCACACTGGCTCATCAGTCATACTGGTTCGCGGTTGTAGTCGGATCCGAGACACTGAACGTACTGAACGTTGCAATTCTTGCTTTCCGTTCAGCTCGAAACATACGAACGGAAAATCTTTGGCCGGTGTACCATGCGGGTTACTTTTCATCAACAAGAAAGGCTGAATTATTGCAACTATTAGATTGACACAAGTGAACCAGTGCGAGCGTCGCAAGTTCTATCGGGCGACATTTGACCCGCTTCAGAGCAGACAAAAGTTATGATCAACTTTGACAACGATCATGACAGACGAAGGAGAAAGCTGTGTGATGAGAACGGGCTCGAAAATTCAAGAAAGGCAGTTACATGATGCACCCGTTGGTTGACCAGGCTTTGCAAGTGCAGAACCAAAGGGGTTACAACTTTGCTGTGCAGCCTGCACTACTTGTTCTTGCTGAGGTTATAAGACTTCCGGTCTTTATATTTGACTTTGTAGTCAGGTGGGACACTTTTCGCTGGGGTGGATAAAATACCATGGGGGTGCTTTACTTTGTCACATTGTATTGTGAAAGCAATTTCCTAATCTTGACAAGGGAGAGGAGGAACAGAGCACTCAATAGCACTCGCTAATCTTGTTCGTCCCTTTAAAATGCACCAATAAAGTGTCCAGCTCCAAATGATGGATCAACCATCATATACATCACATTGGGACGTCGATGAGAAATGGTCATCACACAAAAACGTGTCGAGGATGCGAAAGGACGAATCAATAGGAAATACTGCACAAAAATGTTTACTGGGCAGGAACCTCGATTTCACCGGCATTAATAGCATCAATGATATCATGGGCGGGCTTGCCGTCCACCGTGCAACCAACACTCTGAGCCGTGCCCAAAATCTCTTTCACGGTACCCGACAACTCCTTCGCTAGCGACTTCTCCCTCATCGTTCGTGCAATATCGTAGATCTCGTCGAGGGGGATGTTACCGCTGTGCTTGATGTTCTTCTCCTTCTTCCGGTCACGAGGGGGCTCTACACCAGGATATGAGTGTCCAATGTCAACCAGGGAAAGCCCGCAACAAGGGTTTCGCACCTTTGAGAGCACGGATAACTAGCGAGGATGCGGAAGGAACAACGGAGACGGCGGCTTGACGGTTTTGGATGGTGAGCTGGACGGTAACGCGTAGACCCTTCCATGCTGATGTCGCCTTTGCGATATCTTCACCAACCTTCTTCGGCGACTAATCGACAATCCCTATCAGAACCAGCCCAAATCCAACGCCATGTATAATACGCACGAGACCGAGAGGACCAATTTTGGGAGCCAAAGCAGACGAAGCACCGACTTCACCACCGGTCGCACGGAGGTAGATAATTTTTATCTCATTAGGGTCCTACAGCAGATCTGTTAGCGGGCGAGGTATAAAGGGTGAACCATAACATGATTGCGCACGAGTTTTGGGGCCATGTTTGAGGAGGAGCGAGTTGGCGGTCGGCGACGGGCTGGATTGCTTTACATTGATCAGTAAACACCAATGGGGGACGAGGAAATTAAGGTTCAGAGTCCGCTGATGAACTGTACAGAGTGACTGATGACAGTGATGAGGAGTTTGCTGTGTTTGACCTTGTTATGCTGGAGCTTTACAAGAGATGATGGTGCCAATTTCGAGTTGATCACATTGGGTTGAGCCGAGAAGACTGCCAGTCACGACGGCTACGCGTGCAATGGGTTCATGGAATCCTCGAGCTCAGACAGGGTCGAATTGCCGACCACATTTGAGGATATTCTCATCGACCACCTTGTCGAGCTCATAGGTAGATATCCTTATCGTCTTGCAACACAACGTCCAAGATGTTAACTCATTGTGCTACTTAGCCGACATGTTGCAGCGTTTGATGTCCCATAATGATAAAATCCCACTACATCCGTGATTCTACCCCTGATCTCAAGCACGTACCCGCCTTCCTAATGTCCACCTTTCAGTGAAAACCTCACAAGATTCCATTCGCGTTCAGTGCCCAACATATCCGTCCTCGATTATCTCAAACGCATCATCCGCTTTACAAACGTAGAGGTTCGTCGGTCCCCTGGCTTTAAATATCTTATGTGCCAGGGACCACTCTAACGACCCCTCAAGAAAGCATGTCTCCTCCTCACCTTACACTACATTGACCAGATTACTACGCGGATGCCCAATTTCATCTTCACTTCACTCACTTGTCACCGCTTTATAATCGCCGCCATCACCGCCTCCAGCAAGGGTCTTTGCGACGCCTTTTGTACGAACCAAATCTATGCCAAAGTCGGTGGAATCACAGTCACAGAGCTCAACTCGCTAGAACGAGAATTTTTGTCAGCGATCGACTGGCGGCTCATGGTTAGCACATCTTTTTTTTTCCATTGCGGCCCATCCATCTCCAATGTTCCGTACGATCCAAAAAATTCCCACACACCATTAAAATCCGCCCTATTCGTGAGCTTTCAAACTCGATCCTTACATTCTGTGTTTATTTACCAGTGTGCGCGCGACGTTCTCAACGAATACTACACCAGTCTCGTCAGAACTAACAGCACTGGTCGTTACGTTCTCGCGGGGGATACATCTCAGAATTCCCAAAGTGGTTCTGACAGCGATATAGACATGGATAGTGGTCAATCACGAGACGCCTCACCCGAGTTCTCCACAAGCCCTACTCGTCGTCGATCTGCAGAGGCATCGACTATTCTTATCGACCCCAACGCTATGTCACCATCAGAAAGTGCCCCGCGTGCAACTCTGGAGCAAAGCATAGCTTTCGCAGAGCTTCAACAGTCGCAATCACAGCCACATTCCCATTCTCAATCTCAATCTCAATACCCGAATTAAACCTCGCTGGTATTCGAGGTACAGCAAAGTATAGTAAGCATCCCGACTACAACACGCTTTTGCATTCACATTTACTCTGCATAACTATTGAACCAGGGTAGAACATTAAATATGATACGACTATTTATCTGTATATGACTAAAGCACAAGGGGGTTATTGCAAGGATTGTGACAATATTTGATGAATGACAACGATCGCGAATACTGCTTGCATGCAGACAATGGGTACAAGTCCTTCGAAAAGACCAAAGAAAGCACCTAACACTCCAGAACAAGGTGATCAACAAATCATCAATGCTGGATACTAAGTAGTCAGGGGAGTGAGGGGGTGGTGGTGGTGGCGGTGCGATGACGGTGAGGGTGAGCGTGGGTGGTAAGGGTGTAATTGCGAGATAGGTAGAGAATCGGCTCGGCGAACAAAGGTTGACTGTACACCATGAACCCAGGAGCTGGAAGAACGAAAACAAAACTACTTCGTGTTTCGCATGACAAAGATGTCGGGGGTAACATCACCAAACTCCGAAGGAAAAAAAGGACCAAAAGCAGAAAAACAATGTCAATCGCGAAACGAAATCAAGGACGACGCAAGGCAGACAACATCTTGGCCAACGCGTTGATTTGGCCCTTCTGAACCTTTTTGACATTCTCGCTCCCTTCCTCCTTCCCATTACCAGCGAGATCAGTGGTACTCGTGGAAGCATCACGGCGGACTTTCTCAGGTGCACGAGTAGCACCACTGTGATGACCAGGTCGCTCGTTGATCGTATCGAGTTTGGGATCTTTGGCTTTTCGGGTCCGAGGCTTGCGCAACGGTGGAGAACCAAAGATATCACCAACAGGATTAGGGTACTGGCCACGAGGCAACTGATCGAGCTCCCAAGGAACACCAGTCATGACTGTTGAGTTCAAATATTAACTCACTGTTGCCTGACAGATATGATGGAGTTGTAAAACTTACTCTTGATGTTCTTTGGAAGTGTTGGATAGGTTGAATGGGAATGAGTGGAAGACGCCGACGATCGGGGACCCCCGCCACCAGTGCGCCAGGAAGTTGACGACACGCTGGTAGCTGTCGTTGAGATACTCCTGTTGCTGGAGTTGCTATAACGAGTGAAAGCTGAAGTCGAAGTGCCTGCACTAGAGGTTGTGCTCATGGAGCTACGCCAGTTCTCAGAGGCAACAGAACTAGCACTGGAAGCCACCGGCGGTCGCATTGAGCGTCCGCTACGAGTACTATTGGGTGAAATTGCACGATCAGAACGATCAGAACGTTTCTCGCCAAAGGCCCAGGTATTGAATGTGTTGGGGCTTGTAGATAATGCGTATCCAGGGGATCTGCTGGTGGACTTGATGGGTGGAGGAGAGCCTCGTGCACGCCGACCCCTGGTCCAATTCGAAGGGGGTTCATCCAGCTTAGTGGTCGAGCTGGCTGCCGAATTAGTAGTCGGTGCGTTGAGGCCCATGATGAGACTCGAGACGTTGCTAGCAGTAGTGGACATGGATTGTGGGTGGGAGGACCCCAAGTCTAACGGTGAAGGAGGGCTGTTGTCCTCTGTGGAATGAGGGGTTCCCGCCACGGCATTCGTCGTCGATACGCTTGCATTCTGCTTTCCAAAGGACAGTTTCCATTTCGAGGGCTTCTTGACAGGGGGAGCGATGGGATTAGGAGAAGAGTTGGGAAGAGGTGATGGTACAGGTGGAGGAGCAGTCG
>QFDT01010715.1:0-21990 GCA_003315915.1 Macrolepiota dolichaula | reverse complement strand
TCGGGTTCACGAATGTGTATGTCGGGGCAGGTGGTACTTTTGGTGCAGGCGGATGTAATACAGCAGTAGCGGCCGCCCCTGGTCGCTTCTTCGAGAATTTTGTTTTCAACTTACGAAGAAAAGATTTGGCTCCCTTGAATTTGCTGTGTGACGGCGTGGGAGGTGCTGATGGCGGAACAGGTTCAGGTTCCTTTTGCTTCAAAGGGTTGCCCTGATTTGTCGTGGGATTTAGCGGGGAAGAGCGATGTATGAATTGCTTGGTCTCTGTGGTCATTATCAGAATACAAGGTCTCGCCCGCGCAGCACATAAAGAACTCGCACCGTTCGGGTGGCGCCCACTGGATGTCCTGCTGTGAGGATCAGTGTATTGTTGTGCAATAGGCAGAGGGATGTGGGTCGGTGGCTTCGGAAACCGGGTGGTGAGGTCCGAGATATCGCTGTTGCGGTTCCGGAGATGAGGGGTAGATAATTCACCAGAATCCTCGGTCGATGTCGAATCCGAAGGTCGCAATGGCGAAGGTGTATTCGGGACTCTGTGTAGTCGAGAGTGTTCCGGAGGATGGTTTGTAGTGGGGTAGAGATCGTCTCTTGTGATAATGTGAAAGTCTTCCGCACTTGTGTTGCCTAGATCCCTCGATTCACTGACACCCCGGTGATATGAGCGGGAACTACGAGTGGGACGCTTGGAAGCCGAGTTGCGCAGAGAGCCACGAAGGCTTTGAGCAAACTTGGACTCGAAGAAAGAATTTGAGCGCGACGTATTGACCCAGGCAAGCCCTTGTAATGGACTTGTGGGGGAGAGATGCCGGGGATGAGCCTAGTTTTGTTATTCAAAAGTGCAGGAATAGGCGTGTCGAGGGAAATTTTAGTTCCTGCCGTCGATAGCCCAAATCTGACAGCCTCGTGTTCACCGTTCCCTGCGGAGTCCGACGCTCCTCATCCCAATTTTGGGCACAGAGCAAGCTGTGCTTGGTGTCTTTGGGATAACCAACCCAATTGCACAATCTAATACCTACTCTTATTCACTGTTTCGTCTCTTACAGATGCCTCACTCAGATATCTAGTAAAGTATTTGGTTTCATAAGTAAATTGGGATCACAAGTGCGCTCTTAATTTACACGGCGGTATCTTCTCATCGAAGATCAAATGCATGGCCAACACATGTTATCCGTTCATCTCAGACTAAGCATGACAGGGGCGTTGTTGCTCTTTAGGAAATGCCCGGCCACACTCTGGGTAAGCACAATTCAGGGTGTCACAGAAGCTAGTACGGCCGAAACTACATCGATGATCTCACAGCAAACAATAGACAAGAATACAAACACAAAAACATACCACCACCAAGCCAGCCCCCCCCAATAGATTACACTTCAAACACCCAGCAAATCGCCGACGGGCGGACTGGGAGGGTTTGTCCTCCTTCTGAACCGCTCCAGGGCAGTCCTCGCATAGTTTCCACCTCCTCGCACCAATGGAACCCCGACGACTAAAAGCCAGAACAGGAGGATCACAGAATTGCCATATCGCGCAAATAAGGTGCGCTGCTCATTGAAAGGATATTCTAGGCCAATGTTGCGAACCCAGGAACCGGGACCTCTCTGTACAACTTCGCTCATTCCCTGACCGGCGACGCCACTGACGCCACCTGCGCCTCCATCGCACCAAAGAAGGGTGCTCCCAATCTCATGGGCCCGCTGCGATGCTTGCTTCCACATGGTATACCCGACAGTGACGTCCCAAGTACGCGCGGGGGCAAGAATCAAACCGGGTTTGATCTCGAGACTCTTGAACTGGGAGGGGGCGGAAAAGTCGAGGCAGATGGACGTGGTGACATCTACTTCACGTTTATGGCCAGGGATTGGGTATCGCGACGACCGCTTCGGGTACAAAACTTCGGCCGTGAATGTGCTCGGAGGTTCACCAGAGTGGGTAAGGGAGAATGATTCTGCGACTATGGGGGAGGTTAGCACCTAGAAATGTGGTCATTGAGACTCAAGACTTACTAGGAACGATGTGTCGCTTATAATAAACGAGATGGGGTGTGGCACTGTTCTTGGAAACGATAGCAATACCAGTGCGCCTGATGCCGTTGCGATTTCTGGAATCCTCTGGATCATCCAGAGTCTCCTCAAACGCGACACCAACGAACGCATGATGAATCGCTTCTCGCACCTCGGCCAGGGCAGCATCCCTCTCCACGCTAGATTTGAAATGAACAGCTCCCTCGGGCCAGAGGATGAAGTTTGCACTTGGATCCATCCGTATACTCTCATTCAAATAGTGCTCGAAGCCAAACTCATGCACTTGATATTCATCAAACGTCGGGAGTGCACATCCAACTGCCAAAGGAGTCACCTTGCTAACATCTCCAAGCGAAAGAGGGAGTGGGTCGATAATATAGGATGGCACAGTAAGGAGGACAAGGACTGCAGCCAACAGTGCAGCCTTATTCTTCTTTGCCAGGATGCTGCGCATACCTGAAGTCCCATTCCCAACTGGGTGTTGATGATGACCATCGCCTTCAGGCCCAATTAGATCAGGCACTAAAAGAGGGTTGTACTCGTCATCTGTGGTAGACTTCATCATATACAGCATTGCAGTTTCCGAGATAACGACGGCCCACGCAGCCACAATCCAATTGAGATACTCTGGTCCAAACCAGGGCACCAACCAGCCATAAGCCCCTGTCCCTTCCACAGGACTCCAGGTTGATAACATGCCTAATGGACTGAGGTTTGCAATTGTGACCCAAAAGGTGGCCCAGATTGCCGGGAAGAGGAATAGCCTAGATGAATCAAAGGGATTAAGGTTCCTGCCGAATCTATTCTCGAGGAATAGAGCTCCAATGGTGAGAAGAGAGGTGATGCCCGAAAGGAGGAAGAGTGATAGGATAGAGACGCTTGGTTGGGATAAAGCGTGGATGGATGCCTGGAATCTTGGGATTGAGCCACCTATGGTAAGAGACGCCAAAAGGACTGATGTGTTTCGGGTAGTGTTCTGCGCGAAAGATGGGAAGATCTTTCGGGAGTACACTAGGAGGATTGATAGGTTGAGGATGATAGGCAACATCCCCGGTGTTGGGCCCAAGGAGAACACCGAGAGAATGCCAACCAGGCTGACATAGGTGATGTGAGGGTGATAGTCAAACAATATTCGGAGACTGTTCGTCATTGCTGGTAGAGTTCAGCTATGAGGTGGTCCAAAGAAATGTTTGGTCGCGACGATGCGCAGACCTGCCTCAAAAGTTCACACCATGCTTCTCTTACCCACGTTTTGACGCTCGGGCCGCAGTCCTGGCCAAGTCATTATGTAGGAGGTGGCCTCCCTGAATGCCGAGGGTTGTTCCAGAACAAAGTAGTCTCACAACCCCGATGCATTGAAAACTGGCTCCAAGATATTCTGGGTTACAAAGGGGAACGTGATACAGGGGGACACGATTTGAATTCAAGATATCCAAAAATAACCTGACTGATATGCATCCACCAAATCGCTCAGGCCGCCATAGGCTACAACGCGACTGCTCTAGAGCATATGAAATCTTTGATTTCCAAATTCATCTTCCTCAGCCTTCCATATAACCATGACCCCAGAATAGCCTACCAATCGTGAGTGCCTGAGGTATATTCTGGAGAAGTTATCCACATGTTCTACCCGTTTCGAGAGGACCTTACTCCAAAAAATCATCTGATTCAAAGTTCCTTGGCCTTCCTTAGCCAGACTCCTCAAAGGTATAAAAGGGGTCCAAGGAGCCCATAAATCTTCATTCTCCCTTGCTCATAACCACACCATGGTTAGCCTTACCTTACCTTTTCTTTCCAACCACCAACTAACTTGGACCCCTTCAAGTACTCAATCTCCAGTGTTCCCAAGGATCTTGGCTGCGACAACAGCGGCTGCAAGTGCGGCGACACGTAGGCGACTTATACCAGTCTTCGAAAGTGTTTTCGCTGATGTATCTGGGTGTATAGCTGCGCGTGCAAACCCGGCGAGTGCAAGTGCTGAACGCGTTGTATTTTGTTCATCCTACAATGTGTATCGCGTGTTGATCATGAATGAAGATGTATAAATGCCTATGTGAATGAGTCACATTATTTGGAAGTGATTGAATCAGTATACCAAGAGCTCTGGTATTTGAGCATTCAATGGTTCCAAGACTCTAAATGCGTGACGAAAGGGGAGCGACTGTTGTTCCTGTGGTTTCTAGTTTGGCCGGTTGGCTCGAACTCACAGACACCGATATTGTCGCACTGGAAAAATAAGTATATACGGAAATGGTAATACTATACAAACATCTATAACGAAAGCTCAATAAGTCAAAGTATGGGTAAGGGAGGAGGAGAGGGCATATACCAATATACTATAAATCAAGCAACGCCAAAAGTGAACCTTCTCACCATTACGGCGCGACTTGAGCAAAAGGATCATCAGTCTCATCCAACAAAGGTCCACCAACCAACCCATCCGAAGCGTCGATTTGCGCAAGGTCCGCGCCGTCAAGCCCCAAACCATCCGGCCCAAGCCCACTAATATCCAACTCAACACCCGTATCCACATCCACACCCCCTTTCTTCATGTCATGCATATCAGCATCCACCATAGGCTTCAACGACGCGTCCAGGACGTCCGTGTCCCCGTCGCCGTTCACAACATCATCAGCACCCGGCAATGTCATCGAGAGTTGGGGTTTCGGTGATGCAGGTTTGGATAGCGGTTCGTCTTGAAGTGCTGGCGTACTTTCAGCTCCTTTCCCCGGCGCGACTGCCGTGGCCTGAGTTTCTTCAAGTTCTAATTCTTCGTCGCCTTCGACCACTTCGGGTTCGTCTGGTAGAGGAGCAAGAGGGTCATCGACGCCTCCTTCATCATCACTAAAGTGCTTTCACGCCAATTCTAGTCAGCCCCCATTTGTGGGATATTTGAGAGCAGTCGAAGAATATACGTACTTGTATTTTTTCTGTTTTGACCCATTTCCAGACTTTGAGCGTCGAGCCGGGGGCTACGACTTCTGGGGTTACCAGGACGCGTTCCCAACAAGGAACTGGCTGCATGAGTTGTCTTCTAGCAGCCTCTGTTGAAGCTGCGCTTACGCCAATTCTGCGTCGTGTAGCCATGATTGGATTGTGAATGTGATGAGCGAATGGAGTGACCGCAAAATGAGCGCGTCCGAGGTCGGGCCTGATCAAATGCCCAAGTTGAAGGCCGGAGGAAAGTGTTATCTAAGCGTCTGACGCCTGTTTGAATTCAAGTGATGACAAGGGAAAACAGAGGATAAACTCTGGTGGCAGAACAAGCATCAAAATGAAATATGCTGGTGACAAAGTTTGATGATAGTGCTTGAAAACAAAATAAAATAAATATTGAGACCCGTAGGTCTACCACTCCGGAAAAGCGTGTCATCCTTGTGCAGGGGCCATGCTAATCTTCTCTGTATCGTTCCAATTTTTTCGTATGTCACCCCGAAGGGGACAATAGTAAGTGTTTGGCTAAGCTAGCGGTGACACAGATGTTGCATTTTGTTCAGTTCGCGGGGTGTGCTCACGTGATTCACACTCCAGGTGTGTCTTGTCTCCCACAGTTTCCTCGAAGTTGTCCGGATGAGAGAATGCGGGAGATAGAAGTGGCTCTTGGATAATATACACAAGCATACATGTGAAAGTCCTACTAATCATTATATTTGTTCTGCCCATCGTAGTACATCTATCCCCGAAAGCGTCGGAACTTCCTGCGTCTGTATCGTGTGTTCAGCAAAGATAACAAACCGACAACACTTCTCAATACCCACGTGTTGTAGGTCTGGTGGTCCAGAAATTTGGATGTTGGTCTTGGCAACCTTCGGCACCTATGAAAATCGAATGATCCAGCTCGTCACGATAGTGGACCATGCTCCTACCATTGATTGTGGTTGGGATGTGACGGTGTTTGCCACAGAGGCGCGAATATCTCGTAGCTTGGCTTCCAAGGCGTCACATTTACTGTGGGTCAGGTCAAGAACAGTTGACAACCTGGGACTACCGGAAGTATACTGTCAAGCACTCACTCATGCAACACTTTGGTTTCTTCTCTACGTAATTCAAGCTGACGGCGCATCATCGATTCTAGATTCCCCCTGGCCTGAAAATTGATGATCAGTTCGCTCCTGTGGTTGGATTAGATGACGTCCCGACCCACTTGCACCGGGCGGAGATCATTAGCAGCTGCCATGAGGTTTGTCGTGAGGACAGATATCCAGTCAACATGACGTTGCCACTCAGGAGGCACCTCAGTATTTAGAGGTGGCGGAGGTAGGAGTAGCGAAGACATCAATGCTGAGTACGTGACCAGTAACGACCGCAGGATGGATCGTAGCGCGGGTCGGCGGTCTAAGCTAATGAGTTTACAGCTAGCAAGGATTAGCCCATTTGCATACCGATTGTCGGGTCTGACGGATAAAGTTGGTTTCCACCAGAGTCGGCTAGGGACAGTATCTTATCCTTTACCTGCAATGACGCATAAGTTATTGAGAGGATGCGACGACCTTAGGGCGCACAAACCACCGGTCACCGAATACATCGTAGTATGCCTCCGGTTCATCGAGGATCCAGTCGACGCGTGGTTTATCCAATTGTGTAAGATGCCAGTCTGGTATTTCTGTTTGGTCTGAGAGAACCTCGCGTTGGTTAGCATTTTGCGCATCGCCATCTGTGCGTTCACGTAGCAAAGCAAGAAGCTTTAGGTTGTGTGTTGTATATTTGACGTAGTGAGAAGGAGGCGATGGGAACGGGTTCTGCAGTTCGGTCTCGTCGTCTTCCATGGTGTAAGGGGAAGATGCCGGATTAGGCGATTGCAAGATCCGTCGTGTGTTTGCGCTGATGACTCTCCACTCACAACGATCACTGCTGTCACTGTTCTCATGTTCCATCCGCAGATATATAAAAACACGTTATCGTGTGCTCCCCTAACCCCCAGGTTTCTTCTGCCACTGTGCTACGTGGTGCGCTGTTGACGCCCAACCCATCGCGAGGCCGTTTCCCGACGCTTGTCTCTGTTCGCCCTGGTTCTATTCGCTTGTTCAGAACAACATCACCATGGAATTTCGCGGAGATGGACCAATGCCTGACATCCCTGACCACCTCACCGTACCTCAGTTCGTATTTGATACTACGGTGATGCGCAGGCCACAACGCTCTCGAGAGATACCATTCTTTATTGAGGAGTTGACGGGGCGGAAGGTATTTGAGGACGAGGTGGGCCCGCCTACACTGGGCAACAAACATCCGCTGATTACTGTAGGCGAGGCGCCGAAGTTACGCTCTTGCGAAAGCGCTCCGGCTCAAATTCGGCATCGGTAGGCCTTTTCCATTCACTCGGACGTAATTGTTCTTAACACTGTTCCATAGGTAAGGATGATGTGGGTGAGTTTGTATTTCATACCTGAACAAAGCATATTTACTGAGGCACAATTCAGTCTGTGTATTCAGTCCAAACGATGTTGGTAAGCATATCCCGATGGCCGATTGGCAACGAGAGTGGGGTAGCTCAAGTGCACGTTAGATTACGGCGTGGTCTTATGGGCGGTTCACATTGTTGGGGGTATTGTCACGTATGCTTTTACCCTCACCTCCCGAGAAAATAATGCACTAAGCCGCGGACAGA
This sequence comes from Macrolepiota dolichaula, assembly GCA_003315915.1. Classification (NCBI taxonomy): domain Eukaryota; kingdom Fungi; phylum Basidiomycota; class Agaricomycetes; order Agaricales; family Agaricaceae; genus Macrolepiota; species Macrolepiota dolichaula. The sequence continues at coordinate 14,361 of QFDT01010715.1, read as the reverse complement.
CCCGGAAATCCAAGCTATACTACAGAAGAACTCGTACACCAAATCAAGTTGACCAAGGCTGTTTTACTCATAGCCCATCCTGTCTGTCAAAAAACTGCATTTATGGCAGCCAAGGAAGCTGGCTTACCGGACTCCCGCGTGGTCATGTTTAGAGATGCACGTTCTCATACGCCAATCTTGGATTCCTTGATTTCGTACGCAGAAGGCTCGAAGGAACCATTTCAGGAGAGGACGTTCACACCTGGAGAAGCACGTAATGCTATAGCCTTTTTGTCACTATCCAGTGGTACGACCGGTAAGTGTGTCTGATGGACGTTTCAATAAAGATTTATCAGGGTTCACTCCTATTCCTAGGTCGTCCTAAGGTAGCTTCGTTTCTTTAGGCACAGATATTTCCCAACTAACATTTACTTAGGCTGTTAGGATATCTCATTTTTCCGTGATTGCAAATGTATTACAAACAGTGGCCCACTGGAAAGTGAATGATCCCTCATGTCCCGATAAATTATCAAGTCCTGGGGATGTTGCCCTTGGAGGTAAGTCACTACACTTGTAATTCTTGCCAAAGTTTGCTGATGAGCCCAGCCTTGCCTTTCTTTCGTGAGTTTGCACAAAGAGAATAATCTTAAAATTAGACCTAATTGCACCTAGATATTTATGGTTTAGTCGTCATTGTAAGTACAAATTGAACTCACTCATCATCGCTATAATTGTGCTTCCCTTTAGCTCCATTTCCAACTATTTTGTGGGGTAAGTAAACACAAAAATCTGTTGAGGACTGCCTTTGATATGGTATTAGATGACCGTTGTCGTGGTCCCCAAGTTTAGCTTCAACCAACTCCTTAGTAATATCATCAAATACCGCATTACGCACCTCTAGTACGTGTACAGAAACTATCATCCTACCGCCTGGTCACTCATATTTATTGAACCTAGCCTCGTACCGCCCCAGATCGTCCTGCTGTGCAAACAGGAAGTTACCAAGCAGTACGATTTCAGTCATGTCAAAGTATGCTTATCTGGCGCGGCACCTCTGAGCGGAGAACTTGTCCAATCATTGAGAACTATCCTCCCAAATGCTGCGATTGGACAGGGCTATGGTATGACCACTACGCACAACATCATCAAAAGTTATCAACAATAACGCTACTTAGGACTCACTGAAGTTGTTGGAACGGCTTGTCTGATGCCGCCTGGGGCCAAGGATGTCACAGTTGGAAGTTCCGGACAGTTGTTGCCTGGATCCACTGCGAGGGTAATCAAGTCGGATGGCACCATGGCTGGCGAAGGGGAACAGGGAGAACTAGTCATCACGGGACCGTCCATGGCTTCGGGATATCTTGGAAACGAGACCGCGTGAGTTTGTTTGGGCGGCATGTTGTCTTCAAGCTAACACCATATCATACAGCACGAAGGAGACATTCGTCGATTATTGGATCCGTACTGGAGATGAAGTCATCTTCCGCAACAATGAAATTTTCATTGTTGACCGCCTCAAGGTAAGTCAACTATCTGTCACCTTGATTGTTCTCATGAATACGCCATAGGAAATCCTGAAGGTTAAAGGATTTCAGGTTACCCCTGCTGAACTGGAGGGACACCTCTTGTTGCACCCAGATGTTGCAGACTCGTGTGTTGTCAGTATTCTAGACGACTATAGCGGTGAACTACCTCTAGCCTACATAGTACTTCAACCGCATGCGGCAGCTCGTGTTAAGGACAATACAAAGGCGGCTGAAGAGCTCAAGGATGCGATCTTCAAGGTAAACTACTTCGAATGATACCTACACTACGGCTTGAACTGACGACAATCATTTAGCATGTGGCTGATGTCAAGGCTCAATACAAGTGGCTGACTGGAGGTATTGAGTTCCTGGATGCTATACCGAAGAACCCTTCTGGAAAGATCGTAAGTGCTGCATATCACATACTTAAGATAGGTGGAGTCTGATCAATTGACAGCTCCGGCGTGTGTTGAGGGAGCAGGCGCGTTCGTCACAAAGGCCAGTGAAGGTTAAACTCTAGAAAAAGTACTTGAGTTATTTGTATACATATATTGCGTAACCTACCCATGCGTAATGCATCCGCCGAATTTGTTGTCTATTTCAGGGACATGTGTTTATGTGTGTTTAAAACCGGGGTTGATCTGAATTTTCGTGACGCCAGAGAATATTAGTTCCGACACACTTGCTTGTGCGTTGACCGCGACTAGAAAGGCAATGGTGCGACGATTCGCCAACCAGGTCCACCAGCAGGTTTCGCGCCTCATGCGCGCAAACTACCTCAAAAAAGAACCTGCGTGGTACCAAGCTGTCTTGCAATACCCTCCCTTGCCGCTCCCCCCAAGAGCACCACCTAGCCGCACAGAGTACGACCAACAACTATCGGGTCCTGTTGTCACCCCTGGTCAGCCGACAAAGATGCAAAAAATGAAACCAAGACCGTTGCCTATAAAGTATATTGAGGACGACGTGCGGAGGCAGTTCTTCCGTGACCATCCTTTCGAGGCGTTCCGTCCAAGAACGTTAGTTGAGGGTGCGGGGATCGAGACACTACATTCTGTGAAAGGAGAGGAGTGGACACGGCTAAGGCAGCGAGGGAGGAACCCTTTGCCGGAGGAGTGAGTTACTCTTCATGTTCATACTTCTGTGGCTTTCCCTCTCTAACCGACTTCACACCTTTCGTCTGGAATTTGCAGTGCTATTCAGTTCGCTGTGAACCTACATCAACACCATAACATGACGCTCTCTCAAGCCTATCTCCGTGCTGTCGCCCAATTTCGTGCCCTCCGTTCCGAACATCATATCGCCTCTACCTTTGCTGTGAATGAGGCAGAAGCTTTCGGCGCCGTTTTCGAGAACACGGAAATTGAGAACATGTTTGAGAAGGAGAAGAAAGCGCTAGAATCGTGGAAGCAGGAAGAACAGACGGATGAGGGTGAAATTGCGGCGAGGAAGAGGTGGAAAGCAATTGTCGAGCGGAATATTGGAGAGGGTGAGTGGACGAAGGGTGAGGAATATGTGAGGCTTTGGAAGGAGAGTATTAAACCCGAATTTTCACCCGAGCTGACGCAGCCCGTTGCACAAACGAGTAGTCCTGCTCCTGCCGTGGAGACTCAGCAGGTACCAGTGTCTTCACCATCTCACGTACATGTTTGACTGTAATACACATATTTAATAATTACTTTCTGGGGGTTTGCAGCACTTACAATCTAGCAATCGGTCAAACTATGAGAAAATGAACTGGAAATGTGTGCGTAGTAAGAAGATTATAATATACAAATTTCTATGACGAGGAAGCTGTCGCAGCCTTTACTCTTGCTTGAGCCGCTTGAGCTGCGTTCATCCCCATCCATGTCTTTTCTACAAGGCCCAACAGTTTCTGCATATCCGAACTCCAATCGTTCATAACTTCTTCAGCACTTCGTTTGCTCCGGAAGTTAACAATACCTGCAGGTCGATCGATACGCGCCCACACTGTTCCAGAGACGACAAGACGCGACAGGATCTCCTCTGTCTGCTTCAGTGAAAGGTCAAGGAGTGACCTCAGGCGCTCGAGTTTGATACGGCTGTAATATTCAGCGATGACACGAATGTTCTGTAAAATGGTGTAAAAACCAAACACGTCGCGATAAATTTCAGCACACTTACATGTTCAATGACGCGTGTATGCAGGTCCTCCCACTGTTTTTCGGCCTTAAAGACTTGTGTCTTGCGCAGGAAGCCTCCATATATGCTTTGAATACCAGGCCATCTCATGAGCTCCTTTGTCACAAAACATTTCACGAGGTTGCTATATCAATAGATCAGCCATATATACCTTTTTGACCACAGGGCGAACGTACTAGTGCAGTTCAAGTTTGGTGAGAGCAGGATCAACGAAAAGGTGGTGAACCATATCCGATTGTTCATTGTTGTGGGGGGCCAAGACAACGTAATAAACGATGTGTTCCAGCGCCTGTACGTCTGATGGATATTACGGTCAAGTAAAGATATTCTGCACCTACCGTTTTGCCCTTGTCACTAACGTCCTCCTTAATGGATGGTGTCTCCCAGACTTTGTAGTAGTACTTGGCAACGTCTAGGTATGCACTGTGGTGTAGCGCATGTTGGATCATGAGGTCGTAGTATTTCAGTTTCAGGTCCTAAAGAGATGTAAGGGACGGCTTTCCACTTATCTAGCACAGATTACGCACCTCATTCTCCTTCTCCGTCAAGAACTGTTCGTTGACCTTCCTTCCACCAACCCGAACCTTCACCCACTCAGCCTCGCCACCACCGAGGGTATCCTTTCCATCCTTACCCTTACCCTGCTCATCGTCCTTTATTCTCGCAACGACGATCAATAAACGCATCTGTTCGAGGATAAACTCCGTCTTCTCTCGCCGTTCCATGGATGAGTATGTTTCAACCTGAAGATCACTCAACAAGTCAGATGCTGTCTGTAGTGACTCCTTGGCCGACTGTGGTGTTGAGGCATCTTTGGCGAGCACCTCATGGTGATGTGAGAGGAGGAGAGTGACGCGGGCTCGTGGTGTCTCGAGGAAAATCTGAATAGACGCATTAGTGAGAACCTCAAGATAGCAAAATCAAATATATCTGACCTTGCCCTCGGTCACACTTCGCAGAGTCTCGACAAGTTCTAACCACTTCTCAGTCCCATCCCGAGTCTTGATATCCGGCAGCCATTCGATCGTCTGCTCGACGAAAGCCTGAATAACAGCTTTGAGTTGACCGTGTTTCTTGCTAAGGGTCTGAACGCTTGAGTTAAGGAGTGTGAAATCCCGAGCATCGTAGGTATATTGGACGATGGTCTTCGCTAGGCGGGTCGTTGACGCAAGATCAGCAGCCTGCACAAATATGAATTGACATAAATATCGTGTATAGTTTTGTAGCACGAACATTTCGAGTCTGCTTCTCGAGGACGAAGAGTTTATCGAGTGCCTCCTGGAGTTTTCCTGACTAGGATAATTAAGATCGTAAGTAGGATTCGCGATCGACTTCAAGATGTAGTTATCGTACCTTGGCAAGTTTTTCTGCCTCTGGTAGTAGAGCATCGACCTCGGAGGTGTAATCCTTTTCTTGCTTCTTGTTGTCGCTCATTAGGGATACACAGATACGATTGATTTCTGAGTGCTTTCCAATGACGCGTCGCTGTGCTATTGACGCTTGTTTGTAATTGACGCGTCTATCCCTTGATGTATCGCCGGCCCGAAATGCTTTATCTAACGATTCCCTTCAGCTCTCTTCACCCTCGGTCCTGATAAACGGTGTATGTGCGCGCAAGGATGGGATTTTGTGTTGTTGAGGTACGCAAATAATGGGCTACAATATACCTCTGCAGGAACAATATCAAGTCTGAGGTCAAGAATGGACTCAGTTCATTGAGAATGTTATGCATCTGTCCGTACTTCTCCGAGGTACTTTCAGAAAACTTGACCAACAAATCAGCTCACTTCAAGATTAAAAGCCAGAAGAAAAGATGAATGTATTGTGTAGGATAGATCCCAAAAAGAAGTGCATAAGTCATATGGGGCATACAAAGCATAGGTGGCATATAAGGCATAGATCGATCAAGTCCAGAGAATATGTGAGTGCTAGTATTGTACAATTGCAATGTCCCAATTTACCGAATAATTAATGGGAAACGCGAACAGTCTCCATCGAGATGTCGTTGTCGGTCGAAATGTCGCCAGGACCTTCAACAGTTCCCTCGTTTTGGTTTCGCCGAGAATTTTTGCGTTTGAGGTTGCCGAACATCGTGTGGAAGCGAGAGGGAATGGAGAGGGGATAGAAGATGAAGATGCGATAGAGGGAGGCGAGGATAGCATAAACGGGTTGAAGGAAGGGCTTCTGCCACCGAAGGCCACGTTCTCTTGGATTGGGCCCTTCGGCAACCTCCATCTCCTGGAAGACGCTCATATCGATTGCTGTTGAAACTGAGACCGTAACTGGGCAAGCGTCAATGGACACCTCCGCATGTGATACAGTCGCTCCGACCCCAACATCCTCCGTCTCCGGAGATACCCCAATGCATATTGAGCGCGTTTCTGCTGTGGCGTCCACACCGAGACTGACAAGAGATGGACTGGCCTGTATAATTGCGGCCACGGTCTGTGGGCGCACCTGGACACCCATGTTCAGTGTCTCGATGGTAGCATCAATACATTTCTCCACCAAGACCCGCTGGACAGGGGGCGGGGCGTGCACTGTGAATGACCGCTCGATATGGCGCATCGCCTGAAGGTGAGGGAGTGTCTCGGACACTATCTGCCAGTTCTTGTCATGGGTCTCATTATAATGTGGTCGGTTCTTGTCCTGGAACCACTTGACGGATTCCACGTTGGGCGTGAGGTGACTAAGGAGGACAGAGACTTGCAACGGGTCCTCAATCCACGAGTTGCCGAAGTGAAGGCGCTGAAGTGAGGTAGAGGATAGCATGCGGTTCTGGAGGATAGGAAGTGAACCCGGCTGGGCGTCGACATTGACGTGCAGGGTGTGCAGATTTCTGCAACCCCTCGTCAACCATCCGAGGGTTTCTAGGTTGATTCGAGGTGCGCTGTTCTGGAAGCGTGCCAAAGGACAGAGTCGCAATACTTCCAGTCTCGGACAAGCATAACCAATGCGCTCTATGTCGGCAGGAATGAAGACGACGGATTCAGGGAGGTCTATGTCAAGGCGGACGAGCTCAGGGAGGTAGACAATATTGTGGAGTGGGAGGTGGACGTTCGTGGGCTCGCCTTTCGACACGGACTTTGAAGTCGCTGAAATACGGAGGGATTGCAGTGTCTCTCCAAACCTCTCGCAGAGAAGGTCGCAGAAATCGCTCCAGTCGGCTCTCTCAGGTGGATCTTCGATAACGAGGTCGAGGTGGGTGAGCTCGCTAGAAAGGTGTTCGAGGAAGACGTTGATGTTAGAAACATCACCCGTGAGGTGGAGGCTCTTCAAATGCCTGAATATGCCTGTCTCGCGCTGTTGACCGCCGTCATATTCATCTTCGTCCGTCAGACGAATGGCGGATCTTCGAAACTCGGAAAAGTCGAATTCCTCATTTGAGAAGATGCCACTGTCGTGGCTCCCGATAGAGTCTGGCGTATCGTATCCTGATCGCTTGATCTTGTCAAAGAAACCTTCGACCGCAATGGCTGAGCGACCTGTCAAGTCAAGTTCCAGTGACTGAAGCCTTGGGAGCTTGGCAGACCATCGCCCGATATCTGCGCCGAGGGCTCCGGGTGCGACGAGTTCGACTTTCTCCAAGCCCTTCTGATTGTGCAGGAGGTCGGTGAAGTTGTCGGGGAGGAATGTGGGGGATGTAAACGAGAAGCCCGTCAGCTTCGTACGGCTTGACAGGTCAGCGAGGAAGTTGCCGAATTGCTGTAATTGCGATTCAACATGTAGGTTGATCGCTTTCAGAGTGGGGTTGAGGAACAAGGTCGCCCGTTCCAAGCCAGACGCAGTCTGCACTTTCCAAGTCAGCTCCTCCAGGTTCGGCAATATATACGTGCAGGGCCTGTCCTCTAGGAGGGGGAATACGGTCGCGAGATTGTTGGTAGCTTCATTGTAGGTAATGCGACGGACCCGGTCGCAATATTTCATAACATTGATCCAATCCTCGCTCTCTGGCGCTTTGATCTGGGCATCACATTAGTCCTAACCGAAAGGGGGGGCTATAGTTTCACGTACCAGACCAAAACCCGGCTTGCGAGCTTTCTTCATAATATTATTCGGGAACAGACCAATAATGGGGACAAGGGAATCCAGTTCCCGCCATAAAACATCCAATGCTGGACCACAGAACGCCTTACAGGTCCTCGCAATCCTGGACAATGCACGCCTACCGTTCGCAGACTCCCATATACCCTCCATGAGTCTCTTGATAACCTCCTGGTCGCGAAGGAGGAGGAGGATAGGGGTTTTGATGACGGGCTTGGGGGGTGCCTTAGGGGTAGCGGAGCGCTGAGCGTGGTGCTTCTTGTGACCGGATTTCTTGGCCATGTCTACTAATCGAAGTTTTGAAGAATGCGAAGGGTGCCTACGACGGCGACGACGTTAACGGAGCTTGCGAAGAAGTGATGATAATGGACCAAGTCCACAAAGTGAAGAACCAGGGTTTGTTGAGGGCCAGGTTTATAGATGCCTGCGCATTGGAGAGTGTGGCATACACGCTGCAGTCACTCATTTCCGAACGGTTTCGGGTCTGCACCAAGGCGTCTCCTCGGTTAATATTAGTTTGATGTAAAGTAGAGCTTCAGAAACCAGGTTCAGGTGGACATGTGCTTGGAACGAGGCTGTTGGGTTCTGAAATGAAAGCACGCGTCGTCTTAGTGTTTACAGACCGCCAAGGCGTGACTAGCCCGAGTGGTGAGTTGGATCCAGTGTTCTTCATGAAACGCAGAAGCCGGTGTCGTATGATGCGGGTCTGGCGAGAGTCGCGTTGGTCGTGTTCAGAGCTCAAGCTCGCGCGTTCCAGGGACATCCTGGGGTGATCTGAAATCAGTTTCGGGAACAACGTCATATGGCACGACACAAGGAAAAGTTATTAAGCAGTCACCAATCCGACATTGATTATCGATGTTCATCCACAGACGGTATAAACGCAGGATCAGGGTATAGACTATATGCAAATAACTAATTATCCATAATACACCGAAAATTCGTTACATTCCCTCTAAATGAGGTTCAGATAGCTCGCCCACCTCCCAGGGAACAGGGTCTCCTTCCCATTCATCTTCCGCTTCATCTACGCCACGCTCTTCATCTTCTGCAAACTCGTCTCTGTTATCCTCCCCAACACCCCATATTTCTCCTTTTCGGGGATCATAATGGACCACCCTACGTCCGGATAATAGGCCCTTCACAATCAGTTCTTCCTCATATTCGCTCTTCTTTGACTTTAGTGACTCTAAAACCAACACGCGGTGCAGCTCACTTGGCAGGCTGCCTTCTGCCTTCTCAGTATCAACACTCGTGTTTTTGTCTGCATCTTCATCCGGCACCACATCAACACTACCACGACCGCCTTGCTTCACAGGTGACACTGAACCCTGACCGCGAGGCTGAGTGCGCATTGCGTAATTTAGGATAGGGTCCTCGATCTCGGGAGTAGCCTCAGTAGGTAACGCGGTACGGATACCGCGTGAGTGGTGAACGAGTTGCACGTTCTGTTGTATGCTGAGGCCGTCGGAGCTACTTCCATCGTCGTTTTCCATGTCATCCATCATGCCATCATCGTCATTCTGGAACTTTGCTTTCTTACGACTCCTAGCCTTAGGTGGTTGGTGACTGCGTGCGCCGTTGGGTTTTGATTTCCCTGACTGTCGAGAGGTATTTGGATCGGGTGACGGTGGAAGTAAATGATGTGTGGAGGGAATTGATTCGGAAGGCGGTGCGGAGTCGTCCTCGTTATTAGTCGCATCGGTTTGTCCCGACTCAACCACAGATGAAATGTGTTTGGTCGCTGCGCGGCCCTGGGGTGGTGTCACTTTACGAGTATGGTTGGAAGACTTGTTGACAATGGGCAATGTCATTTGGACCAACTTTGATCGTGACTTGGTCAACGCTGAGGTATGTGATTTCGCAGCATGTCCGGTTTTCAAGGGTGGTTTGCTGTCCTTCCTGATCTGGGATCCATTATTGAACAGTTCGTCATCCATGCTGGGCAAGGCGGACTTTAGGTGTTTACCACTCGTTTGAGGTTTTGCGGTAAAGGTATCGTCACCAAACAGATCAGCCATAGGCGTGGGCTTGGTCTCCTCGAAGAGGAGAGTGAAGGCTTTGCCGTTTACGCTGGGTTTCATGGGACTGTCATCGACGATAGATGTGTTTGCTCTGTCGGAATCATCATTCCCACTCTCCTCTCCGCTATCGCTATCGTCGCTACCAGGTCCTTGGAGATGTAATTTCGGGAAGGGAAGACTAGCTGGGGAAAGTACACGCCGACGTTTCCCTTTATTCGGCGATGGTGATACGGGCTCGCCTCGCAGTCGTTTTCGAGCACGAGATATAGCAGACGGGGGTTCCGGAGGTATCTGGGTCGAGGTCGAGGGTTGTGAGGGTTGGATAAGTGGGAAAGGATCGGGGGATGTCTGTCTTTGGGCACTTTGGGTTCTGAGCTTTCGAGACTTCGCGAATGGACTTGCCACAGAACCAACAAGGTTAAATGGAATGGGCTCTATCTGCTTTCCCTTGCCTTTCTTTTGTGGGGAGAAGGGATTGAAGCTGGCAAGGGGAGCAGTGTCTTCTGCTACACGCAAGGCCGATTTCAATATCTTCGATGGCTTGACGACGGACAATGTTGGCCGCGGAGGCGTAGAAGGTGGGTCATTGGGTCGTGAATTCAGAAAAGAGGTTTCTGTCGTGGATTTGGATAACTTCTTATAAAGTTTATATTTCTGAGCTGGGTTCATAGGGTTGGCACGACCCGAGATAAATTAGGGCGACGCGACGCACCAACCACAGGTTGTTTCTTGATGTCCTCAATGGTGGGCTCTCTGCCATTCGTCTCCCTAAAGTTGCGTTCCCATGCTTTGATTTCAGCGCGAAGGCTGGTGAAGTCGGAGGACATGTCGTGGGTGAATAGGGTAAATGACGATCATCAACTGTAAGAGTCCGCGTCCCTGACACATGAACTCGAATTATGGTCACGGGGGCGTAGGGACGCGTCCACAAACACAAACAACTAGACACGTTCTGGCGACCTTGGTTCGATTTCACAGGTTCGTACAGCAAGCTTTTAACAACGCCAGAAATATCGACTCCTTACGACACACGACGAATGTCTGGAAATCGCCCGAGACCCAGTATCATCAGCCTCTTCGATCCCCTTGCCAATTCCACGACTAGCGAAATTCCCTCCACGCCGCAACGTGATGCCTCGGACGCAGACAAAGAGAACCACAATAGTTCTCCTAGTAGTCTCACGATGACTATGTTCATTAACAAGATAGCCAAACCAACAATACACCCACAACCCACACCGTTGAAACGCCGACTCATAGACCTCGGAGACATGACCCTTGAAGATGCCGCATGCCCCGAAGCTTTGTCGGTTGAATCAATGGAGGAGGAATTCAGTGCGGGCTTCGACCAGGCAGATGACGAGGAAAATGCAACCCTAACATTCAAGGATATGGTCAAAGCGGCGACACCTATAAGAACTCTGAAGACGGTCGTCGAATCACCCACAAGCACTACGTTCCAAGCGGGCCAGGTGTTGTTCACGGACGTTATGCAAGAGCAAGCAGCACTTATGCCCCAGCCAGAGAGTGGAAGTGCTTCCTCCCCGCCAGAGGAGCCTCTTGAGGCGCTTGATACGGAAAATACTGTTGCAGAAGCTATTCTCGAGGCGCAAGTGGCACAAGAGGCAAATCGCCCCGAGTTGGTAATAAAGTCCTCCGTCGCCCCCGAGGACATACCCCTTCCACCTTCACCAATCATGGCTGCGCAGGAGCTTACATCCCTCGACTCGGTCGATAACCATATTAATGAATTCGGGGATCACCCTAGAGAAGTCCTTCCTGACCATGGAACTGCCAACCCCGATATATCCATGCCCGAGATGGCCGAGAAAGAACCACCTAATATCCACACCCCAACCTCTCCTTCCGCATCCACCGAACCATCTACGAAACAAACGGATTCGGCAGAGTCCCCCGAGGCACTGCTAGCTGATACATCCATTCCTATCGTCGTCTCCTTATCCTCACCTCCAGTCTCGACAGCGCCTCTTCCTGAAACGGGGTCAGAAACCGATAAACAAGATCCTCCTATGGCTAGGTTGCGACCTCGCCTGTCTGACACCTCACATGACCATAACCGCTTTTCTATCGATCTTCATGCATCCTTCCAGATGCAAATGCAATCAGACGATATGTCATTTGATCTACTGAGCGACAAACTGTCGTTTCTTAATTCATCGGGTGGGGAGTCCTTCCTCAGTACGATGGAAGATGATCCGAGTTTTGATCTGGAAATGGAGAGGATTAATATGGAGAAAGCGCTGAAGACGTACTCTGGGGGTAAATCTGCGAAAGAAGACAAGGTTACCTCAGCAGATGGTAAGTTCGATGTTCGCCTTTGCCTTGTGGTATTCTAAGTCATGTTAGATATCTCTTCTGTCTCAAGCTCGCCTGCACCTGCGACTCCCGTTGATGGTAAGAAACAAAGGACTTGCATTCTCTGTAGATGATTTCTGACTTTATCCCAAGTACCCAGCACCCCGCTGACACCTGGACATCAATCCAGTGACGGTCGAGCAATAAGTGGTATGCATATTCTTGCCCGACTTGCGCCTTCGCTGACAGAAGAATTAGGCTCTGATCTCAAGACCGTTCGAAAACGCATGAGTATTCCTATAGCAGTTTCTTCACCGCGTCTTATCGATATATCTTCACCCTCGACGAAAATAAGTCCCTTGTGTGAGTGGTTATTACCATTCCCGAAAACCCAGCCTAATCCCATGAACTCGTAGCAAGGTCTCCTTCACTTTCATTAGGCGGGTTAAATGTTTTTTCCCCACGTTCACCTGTCACCTCTGCTAGCCCCGTACTTTCCCTGCCCACTTCTATCGCGAAACGACGAAGCTCACTCCAGCTCACTACCCCGAGGTCAATGAAAGAGAGTGCTATCCCTTCGCTCCCCCCTGCCATACCGGCCCTCAAGATCGTCAAGAGGTCGAGAACCAATGGTCATGAACGCAACGATTCAACATCAAGCAATTCTGAGCAAAAGAGCGCTTCAAATAACCTTCACAATGTATCGGATTTGTCGGGAACTGCCCCTCTCAAAACAACGCGGAAACCAACCAGAGAACAAGAAGTACCACAAACAGGGGAATTCGAGACACGACCGTCTCGACAGGTACCAAAACCGAGATCACTCGTACCTCCACGGCCAACTCCTTCAGCCACCCAGGCGAATGGACCACGTCGCATACCGATCTCTGAAGGTCCACAACTCAAACCCGCTGCCCCACGACCAGGGACGACGCTAGGGTCTTCAACTGCAGGTCCTCGTAGGGTTCCTGCACCAACCACTTCGGCCTTGCCAACTACACAATCTCGTCCGGTGGTCGCCCCTAGTGGGTTAAAAGCTCCCACGCAATTCGGAACGAGCGCCACGAACACGACTTCATCACTACCTAAACCTATTCCTCGTACATCGACCCTAACTTCGAAGCTGCCCGCCCCAAAGAGTTTGCTGAAGCCGGGAGGATTACCAAGTTTCCGACGCACGACTTGAACCTATATAGATTGGCTCTTTTGTAGTGATCTCGATTCACATCTCACTCATCTTCACACCATCGCACGGACAACAGTCTTCCCATACATGTTGCATTCATCTCGGTACTTAGCTATCCGCTGTCCAGAGCTTTTGATTTGTCATAGACGAGCTTTCCAATTGACTTGCATGGTATGGCATTCTTTCTCCCATCGCAGGCACCGTTCCGTTGTTTACATAACAGGTTTGGGGATAATCGAAACACATCTGCTTTTATTGCCCATATCAAAAAGTGCCGGATCAAATTCTATCGCGCGCCAGATTCTTCAACCGTGATGATAAGTTGGTGACGACCGGGTGGAAGATATCAGACGAGGACCGGGTTTTTGAATGTGGAGATAAGTGCTGGGTAAAGTATATTATGCTCCTGCAAGCTGACAAAGAAAGGGTAGGCTGGCGCCATACTCATGTGATATTTCTCCGCAGGCGTAACCACAGGAAGGGTATCCATGCCTCTGTTGAGAGCTGGCATTGGGTATCGTGAGACGTACACTAAATATATTAGCTCTAAAAAGATATTTCATTGACACAGTTGAGGGATAAGCCACCTCACTATTGACTTAAATATGATCGAGGTGTCGACTCTAGGCAACTGTGCGGTACACCTTGGCTGTAGTGAATGCAAAGAATCCATTTTTGTATGTCGCTACTCGATAAGGTAAAATGATTGATGAAAAAGGAAAGCACATTCGTACATCATATCTGATCCTAAGGCCATTGCAGCTGGTATAAAAGGTCTGAGACGGGAACCAAAGTGGCCCTGTTCTTCTCGTCTGTGACTATTGCGGGAGCATTTAGTAAGTCTATCTTCCTACCCACTGAGGAATTGAATTGACGGAGATGAGGTGGTCTGCTCGCAGCCGGAATTGCCAACATGGATGGTATTGGAGGCAAATCGGGTACTCTGTCTGTTGAACAGATGAGTCTCGTTACTTATCTTTTAACCAGGCTGGGCATGGATTTCCTTGAGGGATTGCCACTATTCTTGTTGGCATTGCATCTTATTTCGCCATCCAAGATTTTCCTGAGACCGCAAAAATCATTTCGGAGGAGGAACGTACGTGATTCAAGAGGTTAAGGAATT
>QFDT01010711.1:0-10430 GCA_003315915.1 Macrolepiota dolichaula | reverse complement strand
GATTGTAGTCCATGATCTACTATAATGTTCTATCTACTCTGAGTCATCGTTACCTGAGATAGTAGAACATTTGGATGAGGTAGGGAAGCCCATGGAGGACTCCTGAGTAGTAGGCACAGCGGAGGAAGACAAGGAGGCCAAGGAAGACAAGGATGAGAACAAACGATTGTAGGGGACAATCTCCAAGGACATCTCCTGATAATAGGAAGCGATGGCACAAAGTGGAACATCTTCTGAGGAGTCAGAAAAAGCATTGGACAGGTCATTGAACAGCCAAGGCTGTGATGGGTAGTGGTGCCCATATTCTCCTGACTTGATGAGCACAGCAAGAACTTGTGGAAGTTCCTGCTTGTCGTAGAACATGTAGGGATGTTGCCAGGTCATGCAATTATCTGTGACTGGATAGAGGTGCCATCCATTCTCAATAGCTGCCATCCAGCACATTGGATACATGCTGAGAACTTTGCCATCTCCGATTATGTGGCAGTAGGGAGCTGCATGCATAGCTTGTTGTAGAACTGCATTTAGCTCATTGCAATTGTAGATGGGGGGAAGTGGCATGAGTATGTAGTTGGAGGTATGCCCAGAGATAACTCTGAGGAGGTTCTGTCCCTCAGGAACTAGGACATGAGTTCCTGGGTCCATAACAATGAATGCACAAGAATAATGGTACTTGGCAGTAGAATATACAGAGAGAACTGTATGCAAGAATATTCTCTTCCTTATCATGAATATTGATGTGTAGCTCAAGGCCCTTGACCAAAGCTGAGTTTACACAGAAGACAAATTATTAGGAGAGACACAATATAGGAGGTAGTCAAAACTTCATTCTTTCTCCATTTGTTATTTTGATTTCCTTTCTTGGATGGTATTTCCAACGCACCACAAAGACAGACCCAGGAGATTATGCTGTTCTGTGTCTATCTCCCCTAACACGCAGGGCAGGGCCATCAAAACTTGCTACATATTTCATGACCCTCAATCGCTTACGGAAGACTTGGAACGGCTGTGATATTTTCGCATGGGAGAGCACAATCCAAACATGGTCGCGTGACCCCCCTTCTGCTCTTCTTCTGCTTCTTCACTGAGATAATGGATGCCAGATGGCCCCAGATACCCTCATGCTACCATAGCCAGTAAAAATCAAGTGCACAGGTACGATATCGAATTAGACATGTTGAGACTTTTAAAACCCACACTCACACTTCCCTGTAGTCTTTGTAGCATATCTCCTGAGCTGAACGCAACCTTTTCTCCTCTGCTGCTGAGTTTTCTAGAATGAACTTTCTTTTCTTCCTCTGTGCGTTTCTCTGCTTGACACCTGTCTTGGCCATCTGGCCTCGACCACAGAATCTCACAACCGGATCAACACCACTCCGTCTCTCGTCCAGTTTTTCCATCACATTCCCTGGCATCAATCAAGTTCCCAGCGACCTCTCCGACGCAGCTAAGCGTACAACAAATTTCCTGAAGACAGATAAACTCCAGGTCCTCACGCCCGACCGCGGGGCCTCATCTTCGTTTGCAGTACAATCCGCGCGCACTCTATCATCACTCACGCTCAAGTTGAACTCGGATGCTACAGTAAATAGCCTTAGTAGTGAGGTAACTCAAGGCCTTGGAACACAGGATGAGAGCTATAGCTTACAGGTTCCGGCGACTGGTGGGAGTGCGGTATTGAGTGCGAATACGGCATTGGGGTTGTTTAGAGGGTTGACGACGTTTGAGCAGTTATGGTATGATTTGGACGGGACAACGTATACCCTCCAGGCTCCAATCCAGGTCACGGATGCACCGGCTTATGTGAGTCCAGAGCGTGTTCCATGCTTATTTGTGCTAATGAGGTGTGTGTTAGCCTTACCGGGGATTCATGTTAGATACTTCACGGAATTAGTGGGTTATTCTTCGACTAGTGAATGTGTACGTATGCTGATATCATGAGCCTAGTTTTCCTGTTGCGGATATTAAGCGTACGCTGGACGCCATGAGCTGGGTCAAGATCAATCACCTTCATTGGCATGCCGTCGACTCCCAATCCTTCCCTCTCGTTGTTCCTGGATTCGAGGAGATCTCGCAAAAGGGAGCATACTCCTCCGACCAGGTTTATACTCCGGCTGATGTCAACGACATTGTATCATATGCCGCTGCGGTATGCGTCACCATCTCCAGTTTTTGTAGTGAAATTCTGGCACTGACATAGTGTGTCATTATAGCGCGGTATCGACGTGATGGTCGAAATCGACACCCCAGGACATACTACTATCATCTCCCAATCTCACCCTGAACATGTTGCGTGCCCTGAAGCTACGCCTTGGGCACAGTTTGCTAATGGTATGTTCAACTCTTACGCCATGTAATGTATACTCAGTGATTGAATACAGAACCCCCTGCTGGCCAACTCCGCCTCGCAAGTCCTGCCACAACGACATTCACGGCTAATTTGATCAAAGCCGCTTCTTCGATGTTTCCATCTAAGCTCTTCAGTACTGGTGGTGACGAACTCAACGTAAACTGTTACACCAAGGACCCCCAGACTCAACAAGACCTAGGTGCGATTACCGTATCTTCTATTTGTAACACAGTACAACATTAACATCGCTTCAACTAGCCTCCCAAGGAAAGACACTTGAGCAAGCTTTGGACACATTTACACAGGCTACGCATTCAGTTCTTCTGGACGCTGGGAAAACGCCTGTTGTATGGGAAGGTCAATTGTCTTGTTATGGTAGTGAGCGCTCAACTGAAATGCACGAACAGAAATGGCACTTGAACACCAAGTTCACTTGAACAACGAGACCATTGTCTTGTACGTTTTTGCACATTTTGCACGACCATCACTATATATTCACTACTACGTTCTTCATAGCGTCTGGATCTCGTCTGAACATGTTGCTGCGGTCGCACAGAAGGGCTTCAGACTTGTCCATGCCGCTTCCGACTTTTTCTACCTTGACTGTGGGGCCGGAGACTTTGTTGGCGCCAACATCAACGGGAACAGCTGGTGTGATCCTTTCAAGACATGGCAAAAGGCATACTCATTCAACCCCACTGCCAATCTGACCAATGATCAAGCAAAACTGGTGCTTGGCGGTGCGGGAACTTTATCCTTTAACAAACCCACCTTTACTCAAAACTCACGTACGAAATAGGACAACAATTGTTGTGGACAGAACAATCTGGGCCTTCGAATCTTGACCCCATCGTCTGGCCACGCGCTGCAGCTTCCGCGGAGCTGTTCTGGTCTGGCCCCGGTGGGGATGTGCGAACCGCACTCCCGAGGTTACATGATGTCGCGTACCGGTTCGTACAGAGGGGTGTAAAGGCAATTTCTCTGCAGCCCCAGTGGTGTGCTTTGCGACCAGGGGCGTGTGATATCGATGCATGATCATTTCGAGCCTTAATCAGAAGTCTGAGCGGACTAGTTCGCGTTCGCGTCTTTTTTGATTTTGCTTCTACAGATGGCCATGAATGGAGGGTGCTGTCGGGGGTGGGTGGGGATTGAGGCAAAGACAAGGCGGAGTGACCCGAAGTAGTTGGTGAGGTTGGCTAGGTGGTTTCAAGCCTTGCAGTAGTTTTTCTTAGTTATAGTGAAAAGGATACAGTGACGCTCAATAAATGATATGAATTACCAGGCGCGTACATAGATCGATTATTAATCATAGCATTGCATCGGCCCTGAACATAAACAACTCGAGGTACTTCGTCACCTGGCACAAGGGCTACAGACGTTCAAATACCCTTTGTCTAAGTGGGCCGACATAGCGATCCGGGACATAGTGATCCAGGACACACCATCCGACGTAAAATAATGTTAATCATGAGCTACGAAGTGGTGGATTTCTGCGGTAGCTTTTTTCTGGCAATCAATATAGCGGCCACCGACGCAAGTACTGTGTATGGCACGCCAGAAACCATTACTCTATCAATCGCAGCTATGTAAGCCTGCTGAACAGGTGCTTGCTGGTCGAAGGGGAGTTCGAATATGGCCTTCACACTGGAGAGAACGTCGGCCCTTTCTTGTGATGACAGCATGGGTGCGTAGTGATGCAGCTGTACACGGAGTTGACTCGCCAAAATCGAGCCCGCGATCCTGGCCAAAGTGAGCTGGAAATTCAATACATCCGGCAGGATCAGGGGCTTACGCTAGACCGATTGAGCCACCAATACACTGCATGAAAGTAATCAAAGATGTTGCGAGGGGAATAAATGCCTCATCGTTGATGTATTCGGCTTGGGCAACGAGTAGCTACATAATGGTTTCAGCGTCGTTCGCCAATTTTAGCCACACGACTTACTGTATTCTGCACAGGAGCTCCTAGGCCGACGGCAACCAGAATTTGGAAACCTATGAGGCGTTTGGTTCCAGATGTCAGACTACTGGTAAACAGTAATCCATAACCGGCAGACGCGATCAGGGGGAAAAGCAGTAAGAATGGCCAGACCACCCCTTTTTTCTTGAACCTGCGTCAAAAAGATAGATGACTTATATGAAATCTCTTACTGATGCTATGGCCCCGGCAGCCAGACTGGCTATAGAATGTGAATTTAGTTGAGTGTCAGGTTCATCCCCTACAAAGGCCTTCCGTACCAATCATACCGGAACTAGAGTAGCGTATTAGTTCTTGTACCTCAAGCACAGGCACGGACTCACAGCATAAATGGAATTATATCAACACCAGATCTTGTTGCGGTGTGACCACGGACTTGGTAAAGGAGGGGCTAGAATATGTGATCTTGATGAAGTGTGATTCTCGGGTGAATATCAAGTGAACGCACCAGATAGTACTAACACCAGTGAGTCACTATCATCAAAACCTAGCTTCAATACGAACACTTACCACAGCAACAACGAATGCGAGCTGAATAAACGCCTGTAGATTTGATGTCAGTAATGGGTACCTTCCCAAGCACGATGTAGGGCTCACAGCTTCGATGAAAGCGCCGAGGATATTCTTCCGTAGTAGCATTCTCAACGGTAAGATGCCTGTTGAACCCTTCTTGTACTCCCAAAGCAAGAACGTCACCAAAAGTAGCGCGAACTAGTATCCCCCTCTAGTTCCAATGAATTTTTGAATGACCTAGTGCCACTCACCAAAACTAAACAGACGATAACGCCTGGATCATGCCAAGACTTAGTATTGCCCCCCCATTGCAATGCCAGCAACAATGTCGTCACCATGGCCAGGCTCAAGAAGGTACCAATCCAGTCCAAACCTAGCCATCTCTGGAGGTGAGATCCCTCTTGCACCAAAGGCGGTTGTGCCGGAAGAAAAATTGCCACAGCAAGCATTGATACGGGAGCGAGCTGAAGGGATCAGTATTTCGTTGACTCTTGACGGCAGTCAACGTGACATACCGGAAGATTTATGTCTTGCAGGGCCGTTTTGTGAGGAGACAGAACTGAAGGATAAAACAAAAAGACGTACAGAAACACCACCTACAAGGCTAATGTCTAGACGGGAATTGCAACACTGGAGAGTACACTCACCTCCATGAGACATGATCTGATCAAGGCGCGAGCTCAGCTGAGTTGGAGCGCAAAAATTCACCCAAAACATACCCGCAAATGCACCGCCCAGCAATGGTCCTAAAATAGATGTCACGGCAAAGACAGCCCCCAACAGGCCCATAAGAATAGGTCTTTGTGTCATCGTGGTAACCTACAAGGGGTGAGCGTTGTTCAATAACCCCGAAATGAACTTACCCGTGCGGTCACACTCATAATAGACACCCACACGCCTGACGCCCCGAATCCTGCAACGGCACGTCCGAAGATGAGGACGGAGACGGATGGGGCTGTGGCGCAGAGCAAACTCCCAATTTCAAAAATGCTAATTGCCAGGAGGAAGACGGGTTTTGCTGGTGCAATAGACAGAACACGGCCGAAGAAAGGCATGAACGCCGCCTGTAAACGTTGAGTTGTGGTTGAGGAATATGTGTCTCGATTTTGAACATTAAATGCTCATACCTGGGGGAGAAAGTACGCGCTCGCTATCCATGACAGCTGAGCAACAGCGTCGAAACGGGAAACGATTATTGGGAGGGCGGTTGCGATGATCGTCTGGTCGAGTGCGACGAGGCCGAATGATATGAAGAAAGCACTGTTGAAGAATAATCAGCAAAATTTCCGTTTTTCCCCAGGAGACTCTACCTAAAAACCAAGGCCAGCCTGACACCAGAGAGTAGAGTACTTGGGGGAACCGCGTCAACACTGCCAGTCACAGATTTTGAGTCTGCAGCCTGGTCGGATTTTTCGACGTCAGTATGGTCCATCTTGACTGCAGGAGCAGAACCAGGGAGCTTCCAGAACCTATATACATATCGGGCGGATGATCTCAAGTACCCACAATTACTGCGACCCCCTGCCGACAGGTAGTGGGAAGAGTTGTTATTATCGTCGTGGAGCCCTGTCCTCGCGCCGAGCTCCAATTGGCTAGCAGGTCCTCCCAAGAATATCACAGCACGGCCTCGGGACCCTGACGCCGACTCAACTGGGTGAAATCCCAGGGCTCTTCTAGGCATCAATGTGATGAGGGTAGATAGCAGTGGTTGAAGGCTCGTTTGAGGTTGTTATGCCGAGTGATTGGTGACACGCAATGGAACCATCTGTTCTATGCAAGCTGAGCATGCCTATGGTTTCGTGCCGTGGCTACCGCTGTGGGAACACATTATCCGAAAAAGGGAGAAGAGCTCTTCTAGGCGAACACGAGCTCTGCTATCAGAAGTCAGAATATCAGAAGTTCCTGTGAACGATATCGCCCAGCCGAGCGTGAAGTCAAAAGACCGATCATAAGGGAACAAGACCTTATGATAATTGTCCAAAGATAGGACAGAGACTACCATTTCCAACGTTGCTGCCGATTCACCCGGTAGAATTTGCGCGGCCTAGGCCAAGTTTAATATTAGGCCCTGGAGAAAACATCTGCTGGCTGTCATATTCGTCCCCCATCTCCATCATGCCACACGTAGTTCCAACACATGCTGTACTATCGGCGCTTGATGGGCTAAATACAGCCAAATAAAAACGTTCCTCTTCTGCTTCAGCGGCTCGAGTATCAAAGATAGGAGTATATCAAGCTTGGTCAACCATGAGGTCTTCTGGTTCCATAAACAATACGGGGCGCCCGGGGGAGTGAGGCAATGTTGAAATGAAGTTTCAGGGTCTGGCTCGTATATTATCGTGGGAACGACTGTGGTTCACGTGACCACATCAATGTTTCGCCTTATAGACTCTTCTCCTTACTACGCTCTTTCATGAACCTGTTACGACCTCACCCTTTGAGTCTCAGGCACTGACTATTTCTTTCCCCTTTCACTCAGTTCCATGTGACTTCGTATCTGACAACAAAGAGGCCTTGCATTCAGTCTATCTTAGGTGGTGCGTCCCACAGCACCGACAGAAGGTCTTTTAGGCGTAGGTCTCACGCTTAGCAATGGCGTGATATATACAGGACAAGAGGGCAAACGCCCACCAGCACCGTGGGCGCTTTGTGCATAAAGACGGTAAAACCACCTCCGTATGTCACGGTATTTCGCATAGTTTCGGACACTTCAGTGAATAGATGCAAATTCGTCATAATCCATCTTTGGTAACTGCCACCGCCGTGTCCGGCCGGTATATCTCCCTTCGCGTGTTGCAGGCCAGGAGGGTGTCCTGTCAAGTTTCATACGAACCTGAGCCGTCTCTCAAATGTGGGAGGTATTAAAGTGTGCGAAATGTGGCGACATTGACGGCTTGTTTCTCTCATCCTCCTCTTTCCAAAAGGCTACTCCTCGGGTGGTTCAAGTTATGTCGTACGGTCCTTATCTAGCCTTGGGGTGTCTCCTCGGTATCCTAGCCTTTGGGCGGCTATTACGCAAACCCAGACAGTTCCCGCTGCCACCCGGGCCAAGGAAACTCCCCTTGTTCAAGAACCTTTTTGACTTACCCACACAACAACAATGGCTCACGTTCTCCAAGTGGGCAGAAGAATATAGTACGTGTCTTATTATATCAGGTTTCACTCACCCGAGCCGGAAGATTTTTAGATACCGATATCCTTCATGTTGAGGCGGCTGGGTATTCAATGGTCATCTTACAATCGGAGGAGGCGATAGATGAGTTGTTGCAGAAGAGGTCGGCTATTTATTCTAGTAGGTAAGGTCTGATGAATTCTCTCCTCGTATCTTTGTTAATTGATTTTCGCAGAGCCTTGTCAAGGGTCATATCTGAATTGTAAGCGACGTCCAATCCGACAATAGGCCAATCTACACGTTACTGCAGGGTTGGGTGGAATTGGCTCATGGCGTCGATGCCATACAACGAGCTTTGGAAGGAGAGACGGCGACTGTTCCAGAAGTACATCCATCCTTCCGACAACTCCCTCCACGGCTTCCACGAAACGGAGAAGCTTCATATCTTTCTCAATCACCTGCTCGACGAACCTCAGAATTTCATAGCACACATCAGGCAGTGAGTGCTAAATGATTCAGCGAGTGCTTGGAGACTCATTCACGGTCGCAGTATGATTAGCGCCATCTCTATATCGATGACATACGGCATAAAAGTTGAGCCCACTCACGATTTCTACGTAGAACTCGCCGATTACACACTGGCCCGGGTCAACGAAGCGTTAAATCCGGGAACG
The DNA here is from genome assembly GCA_003315915.1 of Macrolepiota dolichaula. Taxonomy (NCBI): domain Eukaryota; kingdom Fungi; phylum Basidiomycota; class Agaricomycetes; order Agaricales; family Agaricaceae; genus Macrolepiota; species Macrolepiota dolichaula. The sequence continues at coordinate 1,803 of QFDT01010711.1, read as the reverse complement.
TTCCTCGCGGAGACATTCTTTTTCCTTCGTCATGTTCCCGATGGATTTCCAGGGACAGGTTGGAAGGAGAAAGTCAAACAATTGCGGCACGAGATGCTTAGCTTCCTGAATACCCCTTATGATGCCGCACTGGCAGCAATCGTATGTGGACCTCTCTTCAAGCCAGAGAATCGTCTAAGAGTATTGCGTACAACATAGGCAGGCGGGAACGCAACGGATAGTTTTGTGTCACGGTGCCAACAGGATTTCAGCGAGGGCCGCCTTACTCCATCTGAACAAAAACTTGTGAAGGACACGGCTGGAATGGTTTTCGTCGGTACGGTCATTTCTTCTGTCCCCCATTGTGAACGCCCCCTACTAACAACTGCACCAGGGATGGGTGACACTCTCACTTCTACGATCACTACATTCTTTCTTGCTATCGTTTGCTTTCCCGATGTTTACAGAAAGGCACAAGAGGAGGTTGACCGAGTGCTTGAGGGTCGATTGCCAGACCCTGGTGATATGGAGTCCATGCCATACCTAAACGCTCTCCTAAAGGAGGTTCTGAGGTGCGCCCCACACACGTGTCATCCTCAATCCCCTCACATTTCAGGGACGAGCTATAGGTGGCAGCCAGTCATGCCATTAGGATTCTATCATGCGGTAACGTGTGACGATATATATAAAGGATATCATATTCCTGCGAACTCTATCGTGATACCCAACGTTTGGTAAAGCACTATCACTGCCTCTCCTATTCAGTCATTATTAATAACTATGTAGGGCATTGTTCCACGATCCAGCAGAATTTCCTGAGCCAGAGGTTATTCGCCCAGAGCGATTCCTTAAGGACGGGAAACTTCATGTTTCGGGTCGGGATCCTTCGCCCCTCGCGTTTGGGTTTGGGAGGAGGTGAGTAAACCTTTGTATTTTTCTCACTTCGAAGAGATCTCATTCCTGGGTCATGAGAGTATGCCAAGGGCGACATATTGCAGAATCGATTGCGTTACGCGTTGCCGCTTCCGTCCTTTCGTTATTCGATGTCACTAAAGCAATCGATGGTAACGGGGATGTTATCGAACCTACATGCGAATATACTACCGGTCACACTAGGTAAGAGCGCACATTTGTCTCGCAATAACCCGTAGTCAATTGATACTTTACGAAAGACAACCCATTCCATTCAAGTGCTCTATCAAGCCGCGCTCGGAGGCAGCAATCAGGCTGATCCAGTCACTTTGATGGTCTGTCCCTGAATATTTGGTTTGCGCAGCTTCGGCATGCGCGGCTTCATTGGGCTTGATATTCGAGGCAATTGTGTATAGTGCTGATAGTGGTCATAAGCTTTCGATGGTCAGACCAACGTGGAGTATGTACAGAAGCGCAGGGGTAGCTATCTCAATAGCAAATAAATATTGATAATTGCAAATATGTTATCAACATGGAGGGATGATAGAAACCAAAAAAGCTACAAGAAGTCAAGTATGGGGTACAGTCACGGTTGCTACCCAAGTTTCCTGGTGTCATAACTTTGCACATAATCTTACTCTGACTGCGTCAAAAGGCCGTAATGATGTCCTCTACTGCCTGCGATCGCACATTAATGTCGACATGGAAAGGTTTGTTATGCCTATGAAGTTTGTGTCAGCATCCTTCCTTCCTTCGATAGAGACGTGTACGAACGCAATGACACCATCAGTTCGAGAGATGCTGTAAGTCTCGCCTTTCCTAGGTTTTATATCGAATGCTGCCAGCGTAGAAGCTATGATAATGAAAATTGTTTGTTCGGCCAGCGCATTCCCAGGACACAGACTAAACATT
>QFDT01010708.1:0-13065 GCA_003315915.1 Macrolepiota dolichaula | reverse complement strand
GCTTAGTGCATGTGGCCCCGTGATATGCCTTGTGTTATAATTATTGTCAAATTTATACGCGAAATCAGCGCAACCGGAGCCTGGTGAGACCGGGAGCTAGATATGCACATGTCTTTACTGGTAAGTACCGGTACTTGACGAAGAACGAGATCATGAGGGCGAGAGTGGAGCAGAGACAGAGGTCGAAAACTAATACTGAAAAGCAAAGCAACGAGTTGATTTTGGATAGGTGAGGGTGTGTAGAGTAGAGATCAAGTTTGAGTGAATTATCCTATTCGCTATCCGAAGTAAACCATATTCATACACCGTAGGAAATTATTCGAACCCGATCATACAAAAAGATCGTTCTTCGTGTAATTTCATCACCATCACGCCGAGCGTCAGGTGTGGGAAAATCGGTGTCTCTGGTCTACTGACTGTCGCGCACTTGCAAAGTCAATAATACTAGGTCAGATTGAAATGCTATAAGCCATTCGACGTATACACAAGCAATATCTGAGCGCTTGATGGAGCGAAGTATCAAAGTAAATTTTCTGGGGTGTTGGCTGATATAGCATGCAAGATTGCGGAGAAGCAGGGTTTCGTTACCAACCGCGGAGTAGTACGATGAGTAATGTGGGGAATTGATGAAGCCGAATGGGGCTACGGCCTAGAAAATCAAAGAGTGAGCCACCTCTGAATCTTGAAACTCCAGACTCCACGGATGCTTGGTAGGGAATGAGGGGTTATTCCAGTGAATATTGAACGTCGGACGGCCTATATAACATTGACCATTCTTTACAAAAAATTACACACTCTCACTCTAAATCACCCCCGAGATACTACGACGACCATGAACGGAAACTCTACCGTCAGGTCTAATTCAACTTCAGCGGTCAAGACCCCTGCGCATCCTTCGGAATCGGTTGACCAGGTTCCCTCCTCGCTCATTGGACATGCCAAAATGAACGAGACCGGTGGTTCAATCAAATATTCGAAGGAAGAGGGACAGCATACCCATGCCACCAGGGAAGATGCGAGAATGCTTGTCTCTGCGGATGGGACGCAGATTTATGCGAGTGCAGTCGGTGATCCTTCGAAGCAGGCAATCGTATTCATCCATGGATTTGCGTGGACTTCGATGGCCTTTGACGATATGTTTTGTGACCCCGACTGGATAAGTCGCATGTACCTCGTCAGTCTCTCTTTCTTTTACGTGTGCCTTGAGAGATTGGCTCATTAATGTTTGTGAGAGAATAGGTCAGGTACGATGTAAGAGGCCATGGAAGGAGTGGAAAACCGGATACAGATAAAGCATGGAAGTCTGAAAGAATTGCGGAGGATTTCAAGGCGGTTGTAGATGCGTTTGAACTGAAGAAGCCATTTGTTGCTGGGTGGTGAGTTATCGACAAAAATTTGTGGAAATAATAGCCGTAGAGTTCATATTCTTGTTCACAGGAGTTTGGGATGTAAGTCTGGTGGGCTTTTGAAACGAAAATTGTGATTGATGTTCAACTTCCCAGCTTCTCATTTGATCGATATCCTCTCGGTCTATCCCACCGATTTTGTGCTTGGAATTATCAATATCGCGGGTGTCACATATATTGATGAAACACTTTCTGACCGCTTGCTGACACCGGCGCTCGGTGGGTGGGTTGAAAAGATAACTGCCTCACCAAGTGCCGAGGACTTCAAATCTGGAGCGGCTGATTTCGTTGATGGATGTTGCCCAACCCTTCCTTATGATGTGCGGTTAAAATGCCTGGGACATATCGTGGACCAACCACGATACGCAATGTTGAGGTCAATGACAAGGAGCCAGAACACCGAGACATTTGGGAAAGTGGGCCAGACAATGTTACCGTGCTTGGTTATCTATGGAGATGAGGATCAGTTGATTACGGTTGACAGGTTGCCTGGGTATTACAAGGACTGGCGAAATGTGACTGTAGAGGTGGTCGAAGGGGGATCTCATGTCTCTTGGTCAAAGTCTGCGAAACATCCGGCAGCATTGTTCAAGGAGAAGATATTGCGATGGTTAGACAGTATCCGAGAATCCCATTTCTAGATATGGTGCCAGAACAACCTGAGAATTGATTCTCTGTATGGGCTTTATTATATAGTCCTGTGCATATTCAATACTGTCGCTGATAGTTTTGAGTCATGAACAATTTACGCTTCACCCACTCAACCTACTGCTTTAAGAAGATTTTATTAGTGGCATGTCACGTGCCTTGGGTATCGGTTTTTCTCAAGATTTCGAGAACGCCGCCGCATGAGGGGACGGCTTGGGCGGCAATCAAACTTTCTCACGGTGAATTTCAACCTCCGTCACCATGTAGGCAGCCGTCCTGCGGCGATAATCAGCAGTTCATTTTTCGTAGTACCATCTGGTCACAAGGAATGTGTCTATTTATTACTAGAAAGGTGTTGGGCTCAGAATAGCAGAACGCGGGCTCAACTTAGTATTTATCTTGAAAATGTTGGTTGGTGTAATCTGCTAAATACACCCGGGTAATATACTAACGGGGCTTCAAAGCGGCTTGCAAAGTCCAGGAGCTCGGAATTACAGGATCAAGTATAAAATATAGAAAATATACAATGTACTTGTGTAGCTCAACCGGAAATGTAGCATCTCAAGTGACAATTGGCCAACCACTAGAGAAGTCAAGTTTGTTGATTCCGAGCTGTTTTTCAAACCCATGAGGTTGGAACACAAATAAAGGATGCATAGAACCACTCACAGGGCTACCTGACTTCTCGTGATAATCTTTCAAAATTCCATGAGTCTAAAATAGCATCATCATAAAAGACCGACATACGGTAGACCATGATAGGGCCATCATTATCTTGCATGATATCCTGGCCGCCAGGCCCAACAATCTAGTCTGTGTCAATAAAAGTTAGATAAATTCTGACCGGGGCACATACATTATCGTGTGTCTTGAGGACAATTGAACCACCACTATCCAAAAGGGGTTTTCCATCTTTGTCAACGAAATCACTGGTTGGTCTTCAGATCATACATCGCCGTATGTCAGCACTAGACTAATCTCATAGACAATCAGTCAGTATAGACTCACGAAGTTGAACGTCCAACGCGAATCTGGTAAGTGCTCAGGGTACCATTCGGGACCTCTGGGCAGTTTTTGGGGGTACAATGATCGTGACCCCAGCTCGTAAAGAGGTAGTAATGGTTGTTAGCCTTGAAAACACAGCTGGCTTCCATGGCAGTAATATTTCCCTTGCGCTGAGCCAGAGGTATGATGTCTTGACTTAGGGGGAGACCTGTGGACGGCTTCATGCTGTATGGGTTGAGAATTTGTCACAGCCGGCGAGTAATTTTTGACTGACTTCATGGATTTGATGCCGGTATGGTAGCTACCGAAGGAGAGGTACCACTTGTTGCCGTCTATGTGGTTTGACTCAATTGAGCAACCATGATATGGTACTTGGTAAACGGCACTTACCAATTAGGAGGCTGTATGGAACCGTAGATGATCAGTACAAGCCTTCCTGGTGAATTTTGACACGCACTTAGGGTCAATGGCCTTGAGAGAACGTATTAGATGGTTGGTTGCTTTGGGTGTGACGCAATGAATAACTCACATTGTAGTCGCTATTAGTGGTCGTGAACGTTATCATTCCTTTGTTGCTCCAACTACCTGGAGACGAAGTGAGTTCGTGTACCTACCGAAGGCAAGACATACTTACCAGGGAGACCGGTGGATGATTTCGCAAGGAATATCGCCGACTACCAGACCATCAATATCAGAGCTTGAAAAGACACACAAAATCAGGTACCTCCGAAGATCCGGTCGTGGATGCGGCATAATACAGCTGAGAAGTCGTCATGAGTTAGAGTTTGTGAACAAGTGCACCACAACGTACAATGAATTCCCCGTTGAGGTATGTGCAATCCGGTGCCCAGATCTTGCTGTTGAATGGTATAAAATGATTCAACAGGAGGTATGTACTAGCAGCCTACCCATTAGAAGTCTTCGTGTATTTGTCAGTCCATGGCGCGCCTTTGGGCCACACTTTTCCTATGAGTTCCCAAGATTTGCGGTCAGTGGAGGTCCTGATCTCTAGACCGACCCCGCCCGCTTCATAACTAATGTGAGCCAAAAGCTACCCAAAGGACAAATTCCAACATGAACGCACAGAACAAGAAATATTTTCCGGTTTTGTCCTTGCACATCGAAGGACTATGGACGATGGTATTTCCTGTCACAGGATCAGGCGGCGGGGCTGCGATGCAGCCAAGGATAATAAAACCAAGGAGGACCAAGGTGGATTGAAGCCAGCGCATTTTGTAATAGAGAATATTGAATATCTGGACTTTCTTATATACCAGACTTCCCTATTTTTACTCGTGATATGATTAGTGCCCGAACACACCGGGTTGTTAGAGAAGGACACTACTCATAAACAAACTCGGGAGCAAGGCAATGCCGAATCACCACAGCCTACCCACCTTCTACCCCACTCTGGCTCCAATTCTTGGTGATAAATCCGTGACATTTTGGCCTGGTTTGGCATAGGAGCAGTCGCACAGCTTATCATGGTGAGGCGGGGTGGGGCACGGCACCAGAGAATCATTGACAAATCGTGTCCTGAAGGGAGCCGATGAAATGGATGCTTAATCATTCAATGTGGTGTCCTTCTTCTGAAAAGCTCCCCTCCGATATCCTTGAGACAGTGGTCGTTGATGATACTCATGCTAAGCACAACTTTGGCCATTGTTGAGGGTTCCGTGATGCCAGTCTCCTGTTTGGTAAGTGAGTGGGGCTTGGTTGCCATGTGTTCGACTGTGCTTGGGGTACGTGTCAATGTTCACGTAGGGATGCGTGAAGATATCAACCCCTGTGGCCGTGGGTATTTCGACGAGTGCTCGATCCTCGTGTCCTTTTGGCTTGTGACAGGTCCTAGTATTGAGCGACACTTTGGTATGGGCTACGACTCACGCTGGTCGTAGTTTCAGCACATTATCTACATGGGTTAACGTGAAGGCCTCAGCGTCAAACGTATTGACTGTTCCAGAATCATCCCTTCAGCCTGAAGTGCCGCCAGTTGGGATATTCGAAAACGCGGAGCCTCCTGAAGACAATTCGGATGGTGCTGGTATACGGCTGGTAGGTGCATTCCCTCTTTGTGTGATGTACATTGTTTCCCCATTGTCCAGGGTTGCTGCCGGAGGAGACGGTCTCTAGTCCCTTGGCTAGTGATAACAAGCTGGAGGTTAAGTTGTAGCATGATGTCTTCTGGGGGTTAGAATCTTAGATGTTCTTATCAGAGTCGGCGGCGTGCGATCAAAGTCGTGCGGCTTGGGCAACCGACTCCGACTTGACACGTGAGGTTGTCCTCTTACCGCCGTGGTTCATTGGCTCCCTGACTCGCTCGTGTGCTCGCCGCTGGAGGTCACGCTGACTTTGGTCGACGTTGTGTGAAGTCGGCGACTGGCACAGCACTGGCTGGGAGAGCTTTGAATTATACTACAACTGCTGAAATTACGACTGCTCTGGCAGATGGGCGTCCTGCGAGAGAGCAGCGGGTGGAGAGGAAGAACCAGCATCGTTCATCACAACACTCCCACTCATTTTACTTTCCTGTATCACATTCTAGGCAATGGGACACGAGAGCACCATCTCATCTCTCCAATGGAGAACCGGGTTCGCTTTTAGCGAAGGCGTGTGCCAACCATGAAGCGTTGTTATTGTTATTTGGAACAGTGTAGGTGCATTTTTCGTAGTAGGGGTTGGAGGTGCTGAATTACTCGCCAGCTGGAATCGGTCCCCAGTTGCACTGGATTTCCCCCCTGTCCTACGTTCTCTGGCTTCGACTTCGACTTCCCTTTCTACCCCTGTACGAAAACCTCAGACGAGCCTGGGAACATTGAATTCTATACTTCTAAACACGCTCCTCGTCCAGCTTTACTTTGTCACGCTTCTGTTCGGAGCGTCCATGAGCGCGGCGATTTTGAGGAGACGCTTGATGGTGCGGAAAGTATCCGCGCCGAGGTGTGGTTGATTTTTTGGGTCGGTTGTTGCCTGAGGTACAAACCACGGGAAGTGGTGTCGTGGGGAGGGTAGGCTACTTGGTTGGTAGATCTGATGGTGGGAGGAAAGAAGAGTGGCTGCATTGTTGGGATATGTCTAGCACTCTGGACGCAAGACATGTCTTCCTCTGAAGTGGAGGAGTGTGTGGGTGCACTGTGATGAATTTATAAGGATCCTACTGAATTGTGTATGTTGTCTCTTGACACTTGTGATGGAATGTACGCAACTCCTGATTGGGGGCCTAAAAATGTGCATCCCGAACAGCCCGATGTATGATGTACGATGATCATGATATGCGCCTACCAGCATCGCCGATATTTTATTCTTGGTTCTTTTGATGGCACGGCCAAATAACAGCATTTCTTAATCGCTTTGAACCCTTATCCAAGAGAGTTCCCCCTCAGAATTGAAATCCCCTATCAGGTATGTTCGGTGAATGTGCAATCCCCCACGAGTCACCTTTCAAATACACCAGGACCTGAGTGGCCGCATTGAACGCAGCGAGCTGCCTGTGGATGGCGATCATGTCGAGGGGGACGCTGATGCCTCATAACTTCTTTTTGATGTAGGGAGGAAGATACAGAGGGATAGAGCGCGACATACTACAATACATCTAGATAAATTCAAGAGAATAACTGACCCGCATCAGACGTCTCAAAATGCGTTGAATGCAAAACTCAATCCCGTCCTCAAAAAGTTTGAATTCATTGACAAAATTATTCATTAAAATATGAATCATACGATATGAGATGAAAAGTCATCTAGGGGCAAAGCACTGTAGCACGCGGCGGTTGAAGGAGCTTACAGCAATACCAATAAGGAGCCAACATTTGGATATAGTATGGGGAGAGGAGAACGGCTACGAGAGGAACAGATTCACAAGCATAAATTAAATTAAATTGTATATATAATATTTGGAGTTAGAGTACAGAGGATGCTCCGTAGACTACATACATCGGACCATGATAGCTACTACTATCATCATTCCAGACACTACGCCTCACTCGAGCATAGTTGCTGGTACTCAAATCGTGGTCAATGCAGTCCATTCACCGCTCTTCTATGATTCAAGAACCGCCGCCGGTGAGCAACAGTCATCAACAGTGATCGAATACGGTCGACGTCAATACGGTCGGCGACAATCCGATTCACCTCCGCGCGTACGATAAGATCGTTCGACCTAAAAATCAATCAATCTTATGAAGTTTCTCTGTATTGCTTCAAGGCTTACAATAAAGCCTCGCGATCCACAATAAGTTTGTGATGTGCAAGCAATACCAGCATGTCAGGGAGCGATATCCCAAAAGCTGATTGATTTAACATCATGGCTTCATGGTACAGCCTGCTGAACGCAGCCTTCCGTTTTTTGATCGCTACGACATCCATATTTTTTAGAGTTATTGCCAGTTTCTGGATGTCAAGCCCTTGAAGATCATACAGATCGTTTGTTGATTGGGTTGTCATCGAACACGTAGATCTGAGGTTTGAGACACTGAACTCTGTTGGGTAGGACTTCACTTCAAAAACACCGCTCAATCGCTACGAATAACGTCAGCATAAAAGAAATTAGGATAACGTGGCGCACTCACGGAAAAGAAAATTCCGATCTGATGACGCTCGAGATAACCCCGTGGACTGGCATACTCAGCCCAAAGCTTCTTGACCATACGCATTTGTTCGTGCAATGTTAAGCTGTCGCTGATACCAGAAGCTTGGAAAGCGAAGGAGAAATTTTCAACGACCACACCTGGAACATGTATTTGAGGATGGTAGCGGGAGGGTGAAATCCTATCCTTACCCGTGAACATGTTCACGAAAATATACTATCCGTGACATGTCAAGCATGTATCACTGTTTGAAATTAGATTAGAACGTACCACGCTTAAGATATTCCAGACGATGAACAATGTGAAAGCCCAACCCGTACTCCCACAATCGGACTCTATCTTCTTCGAGGATACGTTTGTACATCGCGGGTAAGTCAAATCACTTGAAACGCAATTCTAGGTCACCAAGCCCGACTCTACTGGACAACGACTCACAAATCATGCATATACCTATTCCAACCTTCGCTAGAGTCGGATGTAAGTTTGGGAATGAGTGGAAAATTTCAAGAACGCGCACCCAGCACTCATAAGCGCTAGCATGACAAGCGCAGACCCAAAGGAGGAGAAGTTTTGATTCCGATTTTCATGATTACCCCACTTGGTCGTACCAAACACCTCGACGAAAAGTATTGTAAAAAAGACGAGTAAGATAGACCAAAAACCGAGCAAGCTCAAAATCGCCGGTAGACTCGACCTAGATAGGCACATAGTTTTTGGTCATGACCACGCCGGAAAGAGATAAGTGTGGACTTAGCAGAAGGTAGACTTACACAATGGTTTTAAACCACATGTTCAAAGTGGTTATTTTCTGTACAATTTTGAATGCAATGCTGACAAGAAGTAGTTTTTGCAACTGCTGAATGATGACACCTGTTGATCCAAAGCGCACGATGAGTGTGACGAGAAATCCCCCAAAGGCAGCGAAGAGGTCAAAGAGGTTCCAGCCATTGGCGCGAAAGAATTTCCATCTATATCCGCACAATCTTATGAAGATGTCGATAATATAGACGGAAAGTAGCACAAGAAAGAGGTTGTCTGTTTCATAATTAGCCAAAGGCTTTTACAAGTGACATGACCAGTGCTTACTGTACAAGGTCTCCGTAGCATGATTCGTCGAGAACGTTTGTGCTCTAACACGAGAATAAGAAAACTCCAAACGCAAAGGTAGCGGAGGCTCACATGAGAATAAATGTATGGAACAAGAATAGCGCCGTCATTGACCTTGACCACCAGCCATGATGATGTACCCCCTGGTCATAACACCACCCACTAAATCCGAATCGTCTAGTCGGAAGCCGCTCTGAAGGTTTCTGTAGCCTCAAAAGTTTGTGCAAATCCATCCACTCGCGCTGCGGCCGAGTCAGGAGGGCGGACTTCGCATTGTACCTGAAATTTCGAATAATAATGCTACAAAACAATTCCGATCAACCCTACGTCACGAGCGGGATAAAAACGAAACATACCTAGCGAACAGTGATAACATGACACCACTACCCAGGAAATTAAAAAGCAGAAAGAAAAGTGCATGTGGCTGAGACGCGTTTGTTCGGGGTTGTCGATCCCTGCCGGTGATGCTCGTTGCCGTAAACATCACGTCCGTCCAGCCCTCGAAGGACAAAATTTCGAATAAGGTCAATAAGCTGGCCCCGAAAGAATCGAATGAAAATGATATTGAAGGCGATGGATTATCCCACACTCTAGGAACCATATATCCGAAAGATTTCCCGACAACATTGTTCTCGTATGTCCCAATGCATTCTGCCATGCCGGTGGTGCCCTTGTCATTACATGACCGCATCTTACCCCCAAAGATATTAAACCCCCAAGCAGCATAAGGAATCATGCACAATAAAGCGAGTGCTGCAGCCTCCAATACCCGAATGGCGCGAGACATTGTCAGCGACTGGAAGGTATTTCTCATATTTTCAATCAATGTGATTAACCGCAAAGCACGAAGAGCCTTTAGAGATCTAGTGAACCTCGACAGCCCTCCCACAAAGATTAGGCTCGCCGTCACGTTCGCGGCGACCCCGATCATGATAACCAAGTCCAAGATGTTCCAGGGGCTCAGCAGATACGCGTTGGGCGTCCATATGAATCCATCTGCGATGACTTTGATCATGAACTCGACAAACATGATCGAAACTAACACGATTTCGGTAATATTGAACCATGCGCCTCGATCAACGCCATGTTGGTCGCGATGGTTCAGCCTGTATACGGGTGTGGCAAAACCTTCGACAGCGATGCTGCCAATGACAACGAGCAGAATGGCGAATTGGAAGATAGGCAATGCAATGGGTGAATATGGTCTTCCGAAGATGCGCTCACCACGAGCCGGCTGAACAACTTTTTGACACAACCCACGCAGCCAATTCTTCTGCGGAATGATCCAGAAGACCCTGTCGTAGGAAGGATGGTTGATGATAAAATCAGCCTTGAGCGCTCGGCGTCTATATAGCTCGTCTTCGAGGTCATCGACAGCATTTTGTCCGGGACTTGATTGCGTCCGCACTCCGCTACTCACGAATATCATCAACAAAGTCAGGGATAGGTGAATCGAGAACCTACACCTGCGATTGTCTTGTATGCCCAGTGAACAATGTCTCCAAAGTGAACAGGGCCTCGGAGGGCAAATTCCTGGTCTCGGACTTCCTCGATATGAACTTTATGTTTGACATAGGATGAGTATATTATACAGACCACCCCAGAAATGGAGACTCACAAGTTCCATCGCTCTCGACCTTTCACCTAGTGGCTGGAAGTTGACGGCTACTTGAACTGGCACTGCCTTGCGCCACCGATATGGGTTCAGCAACTTCAACCAACGTAGTTGATCCTTCCCAGCTTCCGGTGTCTCCCAGAATCTATTCACCTGCTTTATTCTCTCAACTTCTTCAGTTGCGTCAAAACTTTCGTGAATAACGGCTATGAACATTTGCAGAACAATGACTATATGTGGGATCATTGGCGTCTCAACGGTGTAATTCGGATCGGGTAGTATCAGATAAGACTCACAGTTGGAAAAGAGAACCCACGATACCATAAATACAACAACGACAAAAACTTGTCCGAGCTTCCCTTCCGCATGTGTAGCACCATACAACACATTTGTCCACTTCTCGGTCGCGAAGAGTTGCCACGTTGATATGAATGCATTGAAGAGCTCCCCAAAATTGTTTGTCATATCTGCTGTGAGATCTCCCCTGAGAAATTGTACAGCGATAAGGGCGGAGACGTAGTTGATCAAGATGAAGAACAAGAACAAGTTCCAAAGATTGTATAAGGGTCCAAACGCCGCTAGCTGTACATATCATCAGTGAGATTATTTTACGGTGTTGGTTGTTCGCATGAACTCACTAATAGCTGTTTCACTCTTGGAACCTCCAAAATAACCCTATAGAACCTGGCGAGCTGAAGAATTGACAGCCAATTATACACCTCTTTCTCCCTGATCGCAGGAATCTGAATAACAGAACACCCGATGGCCAGTATTAAATCCAACACATTACGCCTGCTAAGCCAGAAGCTTCCCCAATCGGGTGAGACGGCAAGAATCCGGAGGATTATCTCGACATCAAAAGCGATTGTGATGCCAAACTCGCCACGGGATATCCGGTCGCGCTGGGTTTGGGATATGTTGGCTTGTTGCGAAACTTCAACCACAAAAGCTGCGAAAGAGAGTATAACCCAGCCCCAACGGGTGGGCTGGTAGATGATTTTGGCCCAATTTTGATGAACTCGGCCGGTATGGGGCCCGTCAATGATGTCCCAACCATCATCTTGGGCAACCTGTGCATCTTCGTCTATTGAAACGACCCTGAGAGTAAATGTGTTGGGAAGCATAATCTGGGAGTCTAAAGAGTGGAACGTACGGTTCAACGCCAAAAGCGCTCCTCTTCATTCTTGCTCGGGTCGCCGCAAAGGTGTTCGTGATCACTCCCACAAAGAGATTGAACAACCAGAAATTGAGTACAACCACACAAACAAGAAAGAATATGCATGACATAAAGTGTTCTGAATCAATCAGAGCGTACATTAAAGGCGTCCACTAGTGATAAAGGATGTGAGCCATTAAACAGCTTGCATGTTATTGCCTGGTCGGTGTCCGAGAGAAGACTTACCCCGCTTGTAGTAGTTATAATAACCTGAAGTGCTGCGTACCAGATAGCGTCAAAGCTCTCAAGATTATGCCTTGGGTTCCCACTTTCCTGAAGGCCAATGAAAACTCAGACATTGCAAAGCTTGAAACACACTTACTCTGCACACCTGTCCCAGAGGACATATATATCCTTTGCTATTTGGCGCATTACCACCTTTCAATAATTGGGAACCAATCTGTTGAAAAGTCGCTGGGTCGATATATCCTCCGCAGAATTGGCCATCTAATAGGAGGTCTGCCTCGCCTCTGGTAGCACTCAGTACACAAGAGCGACGCAGTGATCCCCTGAACAACTGTGCACCGATTATCCTAAAGGCGTATCAGCATAATTCCCCGATATTCGGATCTAATCCATACGAAAAAAGGACCATTATAAAACCCACAAAATACGCTACGCTTGTCAACAGGGGCCCTGCACCCTTCAAAGAGTTCAGGACCGTCTACCATATTGATCAGTCACAAGGGATGCACCGAGAATAACTTGGCTCACCGCTGTACCAACAGTGACCATCAGTAATCTCCCGATCCGCATCGCACTCATCGCCCTGAACAAACCGATATGATACCTCCCTCGCTCAACACCTAACATAGCTAGTACAAACATTATCCAAAAACCCATGATAGCGACAAAATCAACTCGGGTCCAGAAACGCCTCAAATAAGGCAAGCGGGATTGTGACTCCTCAAGGATGATATTGAGGCGGAACGGTAGAGATATGGGATCGCCGGAACCTGATCGCATGACACGGTACGTTAGTACTGGCGGATCCCGAAGGATATCATGAGTACTCTGTGCGTTAGGAGATGTGTCATTCTCTGATGGTATTTCGGTTGAAAGCGGAGGCTGTTGGGTAGGTAAGTCATGGAGTGGTATATACTCCCGTGTACCGGATGCAAAGAACTGAGACAAGATATCTTGAACTCGGCGAAATTGTCGCACTACGCTGTAGCTGTGTAGGGATGGCGAGGGACGGCATGTGGAGACGAAGGGGAGTAGTTTAGGAAAAAAGGATGAGATCTTAATGTTGGTATCAAACAAGAAGCCGAGGACACATGCTCGTGCGAAAGCTTCAATGCTAGGATAGTGTCAGACAACGATCCAGAGAGATGGAATGGAGCATACGTGAAGATAGAAAAGAGGATGAGTAACGCCCAGTCTTCCCATGTATGAAAGTAGCCCTTGATGGTGGGCGGGGGGTGATTCAATTCCGGGAACGTAAGAGAAGGGAGTGCCTGGCGGGTGAGCACAATAGCGTTG
>QFDT01010683.1:0-15431 GCA_003315915.1 Macrolepiota dolichaula | reverse complement strand
TAGTGCAACCGTGACTGGACAATCCATCGGTTCCGTTCAACAATTCTTGGGTATCCCATTTGCGCAGCCACCGTGAGTTATCCAATCGTATGTCCCATCAATATTCTATAGGATGCTGACAAGAGCTCTGCGATCAGTATCGGTAACTTGCGACTGCGACTCCCCCAACCAATACCCGCATATAATCAGTCATTTTCTGCTACCGCATATGGACCCGCGTGCCCCCAGCAGAAAATCGTGTTGCCAATCCTTGAAGGACTTCCTCAAATTATTGTGGATGATATCATCAATGGAGTCTACTCAACAGTGGTCCCTTTCAACGAAGATTGTATGGGATTGGATCTACGCAACTTCAGTCGTGCATTTCTGATCAACGAAACTACGGACAGGTCTTACTATCAATATTGTGAAACCGGCATCAGCTGTGCCCTCATCCAAACTGCCTGTCTTGGTGGTGAGAATTTTGCTTCTTGGTGTAGCATTACTTTGGGTTTCATTTTGACTATGACAGTGGATCTATGGAGGTTCGTTACTCCCGAAGGACCGCCCCTGTTAAGTCTTGTGTTGACCCGGCTGCAGGAGGGTTCGAACTCGGAAGTACCTCCACGTATGGATATTCCGTTTTGTCCGTTGGACTAATGCTAACATTGTTGCTTTTGATTCATGTAGGTATGATGGTACAGGTATTGTTGAAAGGTCGATCAGCATGGGTTCGCCTGTGATTTTTGTTAGTATGAATTACCGGTGAGCCAGAATGTGCAGTACATGTTCATGGGCTTTCCTCATGAATAATAGGCTCTCGGGTATGTTGCTCTCTGTATTATGTGTCATAGAAAGTTGTGACCCTCCCTTCAAGGCTTTGGTTTTCTGGCTAGCAAGGAGGTCAAGGACGCGGGCATAGGAAACCTCGGTCTCCAAGATCGTAAGCGCTCCGTGGCCTATGTTAATACATGCATTCAACTTACGCACTCAATCTTCAAATAGAACGGCAAGCTCTGCGATGGGTGCAGAAGTACGTAACCGCCTTTGGTGGTGACCCCACCAAGGTCACTATGTGAGCCATTATAATTTATGGTACTAACCGAAAAAGCTAATTTGCGATCAAGTTGGGGAGAATCTGCCGGAGCAGTATCTGTGTCCCTTCATATGATCGCAAATGGCGGGAACACGGAGGGCTTGTTCCGTGCAGGTGTAATGCAATCCGGTGCTCCCCCACCTGTTGGTGATATCGAAAACGGGCAGATCTACTATGATTCTGTTGTTGCCGATGCCGGTTGTTCCGGATCAGCTGATACGTTGGAATGCTTGCGGATGGTACCATTTGACAGATTGAAGGCGGCTATAGACAACACCCCTAGCATCTTTTCTTACCAGGTAAAAATGGTTATTAATCCAGGGGTTTCATATTAATTGGTGTGGCACCTAGTCCCTGCGTTTGGCCTGGGTCCCCAGAGCTGATGGTGTATTCTTGACTGATCACCCGCAACGACTTGTTCAGCAAGGGAAGATTGCGCGTGTGCCTTTCATCACGGGCAAGTAATGTCCGCTTTATGCTGCTGGGGTGTGTCTAATATTCACCATCAGGCAACTGCGACGACGAGGGAACGCTTTTCTCCCTCTCAACACTCAATGTGACGTAAGTTCGAGACATTATCACAATTTAATCGATGACGCATACGATTTAACCAGGACGGAGAGTGAACTCAGAGATTATGTCAAGAATACCTTCCTTCCTGGCACAACAGATGCTCAGTTTGACCAACTCGCTACTCTATACCCTGCCGATATTACCCAAGGATCACCATTTGACACAGGGATATTGAATGCTCTCACCCCTCAATTCAAGCGGATTGCCGCGGTTCTAGGCGATGGTGCCCTTCAAGCCCCTCGTCGCTGGTTTCTGGAAAATACGTCAGGGAAACAGAATAGTTGGGTATTTCGTGAGTAACAGATCCCCGCTTCCTGAGAACTGGATGGTTGAACGAAAGGGTAGTAAGTAAACGGTTCAAGATACTTCCCTTTGTTGGTTCCGTATGTCTTTGGTCAAGTCCTCGTTTGTTGAAAGTACTCACTTGATTTCGTAGCTGCATGCATCCGATCTGATAAATTCATTCTTCCTCGGACAAGAGCTACGAGACTATATTATTCGCTTCGCTGCCGAGTTGGACCCCAGCGGAACTGACCTTCTCGACTTCAAGTGGCCGAAATATACCACGGGAGATCCGAATCAGCTCATATTTTTGGATGGGTTAATTCCACAGGTGGTTGGGAAGGATACATATCGTCAGGCACAGATGGATTTCTTGACTCAGCTCACTATGCAGGTTCCAGTGTAGAAACGACTTTGCAGAGACCTATTTTCTCATACCATACCACTTACTTCAACCAATGGTATTATGGTGACGAGCGGATCAGATACCATTATTCTAGCGCTGCGAGTAACGTGTAAATTGAATATCCACTCCTTGCTCGCGCTCTTCCAGCACCGACACATCTTGTGAGAGGCTTTTAAGCATGCACATCGTCATAATCCAACAGTCGCTACATACTGTCTTGGTGAAATTTCCCCCATGTCCACCAAATTCAGGGACTTGGATCTTAATGATTCGGCAATTGATGATGTCAATCATGCCCATTTGGTCGCTGAGATGTCAGTAGATCCGGTTTCTGGCTCGCACTCCATTCATCATATCGTTATTTTATTAGCCAGGTGACATTACTTGGTCACAAATCCTCATGGCCCTCAAGCCCACTTCTCGGAGACTCACTTCTCTCACAACAACCGACCATGCTCCTCCGTGCCCTACCATATGCACCCCGTTCATTGGCACCGTCGCACCGCAATATATTCAAGCGCACCTGGTCATCGTTGACACCCAACCGAACAGGAATTACGGTCCATGCATTGAACAATGCAATCTTCCCATACATCTGGCTACGCGATTCCTGCCAATCCTCGCCAGATTGTATCCACCCATCGACCAAACAAAAACTCCACAGGACCTCCGATATCCCTTCAGATATCCGGCCTGCGTCACTTGATTCGAGCGGGATTAGATTGACCGATCGGGGACTTGAGATTACTTGGTCGGATGGCCATGAATCTGTGTTTCCCCGCGCGTTTCTTGAGAGGCACTCTGACAAGGGAAAATTATCGGAGTTTCATAAGGACTTCTCTGTCGTGTCGTGGAACAACGAGTCGATACGAGGACACACAAATCTTTTCGTCCCGTATGATGTGATTCAAACCTCTCGTGGGCTCGTCAAAGGAATTGAGCAACTTGCGAAGCATGGGTTGTTATTTGTGACGGGAGTCCCGAATAAAGAGACAAGTAACGAGGAGTGTGAGTTGAAGAAATTGGCGGAGATGTTTGGTGATATCAGGCCGACATTCTATGGGCTTTTATGGGATGTAATGAATGTGAAGGAGAGTAAAAACATCGCGTATACAAATTTGGATTTAGGGTTGCACATGGATCTTTTGTGAGTCCACTGAGTGCCTGGTGATCGCAAGTAAAAAATGAAACTGAGGTCATCGTTGTGCAGATACTTTCAACACCCGCCCAGGTATCAGATCCTTCACTGCCTGCGTACCCGCGTACACGGAGGCACATCCATTTACGTCGACGCACTCGCAGCGGCAGAAAAGCTGCGTACCACACACCCAGAATATTTTGACGTCTTGACACGCTCGCCTGTCGCATTCCATTATATTCATGACGAACACCACCTACACTGGGAACACCTCACGATTGAACTCGCTTCCGCTTTCTCGCCATTATCTTCGGCCCAGAGACCAATAAATCATATAAACTATTCTCCACCGTTCCAGGCACCTCTCCCACTTGATACCCCGATGGAATTCTACCCCGCACTGAATGAGTACACGAAGATTCTCAACGACCCCAAAAATACATACGAATACACACTCAGAGAAGGTGATGCGGTATTGTTCGATAATCGACGGGTGCTACACGCTCGGACGGCTTTCCATGACAGTGAGAATAACGGAGTTGGCGGTAATGACCATTTGAATGGAGAGGTGAACCGTTGGTTGAAGGGGTGCTATTTCGAGACGGATACCATGCTGGACCGAGGGAGGATATTGAGGACAAAGATGGACCGAGGTTTGATCTGAAAAATGGATAGAATGTCAAGCCAATAGTACGAACCTCTTCATGAGATTGACAAGGAGAAACGCAGTGTATCACTGATGTATTACCACGACAATACAATAACCAAGTTCATCAACAACCTCCCCTGTATGCCTACGAGTGTTGCCGCTGCACTACTCCGGCCCTCTTACCGGTCCTACGTAAAAGTACCTTTTCAACGGAGTTCAGAAATGTTGTTTAACGGGCACTTTCAACGATAGGAGTGAATTCAAGGCCGGAAAATGAACCATGTTTCTTCGTTCGATGATGCGAGGCTTTGCCACGCTGAGCTTACCACCAGTACAGTACGAGTATATTCAGTTACTATAACAAACCAGGGGATACATGCGCTTGGGCGATGCTGAGGAGTATGTGCAGCCTAAGTTAGGCATATACGTACTGGCTCACACATTCAAGTCACCTGTCGACGGGGTAAGACAAAAAATGGTACATCAATGCTGGGAGATCCTCCTCCAACTTGACATCCCAGAATTGGTGTTCACCTAGGCGGTCTGCTCGTATGGCCATAATATTTCCGGTCCAGGGGTATTTTGCCCCACCGTTAGTGAAACGTTGGATACAACGGTTCAGTGCGGAACCGTTAATCATTGCATTATCATCATGTTCGATGAGGAGATTTTGCCCAGGCGGAAGTTTGTATGTGGGTGGGAGCCACGGATACAGGGTTCTTATAGAGGAATTGGTGGGGCTTTGTCCCGGCCAGTTTGTATACCACGGATCCCTGCCTAATTTCTTCCAAGATATATCTCCGTCTTCCCCGGGCATATCTTGTATGGGAATCCTGACGAGTCGTGGTTGATCTTCGTTGACGGCGAACAGAATCCCCGTGACTCCACCGTCAGCACTCGCCACCGGCTCTTTGGGTTCGACATTTTTGGCAGTGGGCTTGTGGCAGTCTGCTTTATGTTTAGGCCAGTCCTGTCCATTGTTGATGTCAGAGTTTCCTAGTGTTGTCACTAGAAGAAACGAGGATCGGTACCTCTACCTGGTGCTCTTTCGTACAATAATATACGGTCTGACATCGCGCACATCTTTTCACGGATGGAGCACTGCAAACACGACAAGTGTCTGACATTGTCAGAGCAGTTGGATAGTTATCGCGGATACACTGGGACGAGTTCGACAGGTTCGCAGGTGGTGTGAATGAGAGTGGGTATCAAGCGGCAATCGTCCTACTAAACGCTCAGAGACGTCGACTGCTATTTCGAGTTTTCAGCGTGCTATTTAAAGGAGATGCCGTCATGAATGAAGGAAGAACCTGGGGATCGAGCATGAAGTGAATTTTTGATTTAACAAGTATAACGTTGAACAATGACATGGAAAATAAATTATACGCGCGTGAGGACAGGTAGATCTTGGGTATCAAGCCTCCCACAAATCCACCAGCTCGTGACCTCCAACATTTCATAGTTTCGCCTGTGTGGGCTGCATAGCCTCCCAAGTATCCGTCTCGAGTTTCACCACCACGGTAAGCCTCGCACCAAACAAAACCTGGCTCTTCGAATCGCCTCGCGACATCATCAATAAACGCAAATTCACAAATCGACAGCCCCCTGGAGAATAACTCTTCCGAATCTGAGGGCCTTGCCAACGTGCGAGGGTCTATGTGGATATAATTGTATTCTTTGCTCTCAGTTGGAAAGCAAGGATTCGGGTGAGAGAGGTTTCGTCAGCTAGTCCATCGTTGGCCGTGGTGGTGCAGGATTTTGGGATAAGTTTTTTGGTGGGTGTACAAGTAACAGCAGTGTTGGTGTAATTTTGGCCGACCGCTTCGCACCGAGACTAAATGGAGAGCTCTTTGAAGAGAGGGCCAACGAGTTGTTGTGGTACGAAACTGAGGCCTGGGGGTATTGTAAATCCCCTGCATGGATATATTTGGTTCGCCAACTATTTATATACAATCCCATCATCTCACGCATTTCTTGGGGGGGTACACGCCGTACACCCCACCTGCGTTTATGCGTTCGCAGATGTTCCTACCATTCTTTCCCCGCCTTCCTCACCAAATTTTCCCTGCTGATCCAAATCACTAGTTCAACCAGTACTTTGGGTCAGTGGGATAATCCAGTTCCCAAAATTGAATTTTATCTTCTCGTTTAACGACATAAGCCTTTACCAACGCTGAGCTTACCATAAGTGTAGAGTACAGGTACTCTCATCGACCAGAGGCCCACGTCGTGTGATTCATTTGTTATAGCGAAATAGGAGGCGGGAGGAGATAATCATAGTGTAACCCGGGCTAGAAGTACACACTCGTCCATACACTTTGGTCACCTATATACAGGATAAGTCAGAAAATGGTACATCAATGCTGGGAGATCCTCCTCCAACTTGGCATCCCAGAACTGATGTTCCCCCATGTGGTCCGCCCGCACGGCCATGACATTCCCAACCCATGGATGTTTTGCCCGCCCTCCAGTGAACCGTTGAATGCAACGGTTTAGTACAGATCCGTTAATCATGGACTCGTCATCATATATGACATGAAGGTATTGCCCGGATGGAAGTTTGTACTGAGGTGGAAGCCATGGATACATAGTTCTCAGGAAGCATTTGGTGCCTTGTCCCGGCCAGTTTGTATACCATGGATCTCTGCCTAATCTCTTCCAAGGTAACTCTCCATCTTCCGCGGGCATGTCTTGAATCGGAATCTTGACGAGCCTTGGCTGATCTTCGTTGACGGCGAATAAGATCCCCATCACTGCATCATCAACACTCGCCGCTGGTTCTTCAGGTTTGGTACCTTTGCATGTAGTTTTGTGGCAGTCTGCTTTGTGTTTAGGCCAATCCTACTCATCATTCATGTCAGTTCACCTTGGTATATCGTCGTTTGGGGTCAGAGGATAGATACCTCTACCTGGTGCTCTTTCGTACAATAGTACACGGTCTGGCATCGTGAGCATCTTTTCACGGACGCAGCATTACAAACACGACAAGTGCTTGACATTGTCAAGGTATTTGAGTGAGTTCGTGAATGGATGAAACGAATGGTACGGGTTCACGAGTGGTGTGGGTGAGAGCCTGCAGTAGGTATCGAGGCGGCAATCGTTCTGCTAAACGCTCAAAAGCCTACTGCTATTTCAGGTCTTCAGCGTGCTATTTAGAGGAACGTTATCATGTAATAGAGAGGCTTTTGAAGATCAAGATGGAGTAAAGCTTGACACAACAGGTCGAACGTCAAGTTGATGAAATATGAGCAATATGTAATAATAATCATATGTATGCACGAACTGGTAGGCTTATGTGCCATTAAAATCAAGCCTTCCATAGATTCTCTGCCTTATGAATCCCAAGACTTCATAGCTTTGCCTGAGCAGGTTTCCTGACGTACGCAATCCCGCCACCAAGTACAACCTAAACCACCATCAACAATCAATCCGACCGGTACAATAAACAAAACAGAAAAGGCTCACCTTCCCACTTGTCAGATTTTTCGTCACGAAAGTAACCTCGGTCGTCCCCTCCGGACCTGGCCCAACCTCCCAAATATCCGTCTCAAGCTTATCCCCAGGCTTAACCGGTGCAGTGAACCTCACGCCAAATAATCTCAAGCTCTTGGGGTCGCCGCCCCCGACCGCATTGATAACTGCACGCGCGGCAAAACCGAAAGTCGACAAGCCGTGGAGAATAACGCCTCCAAACCCAGCAGCTTTACCGATGCGGGGATCGATGTGGAGGGGGTTATAGTCCCCACTCAGCCGGAATACGAGAGCTTGGGTGAGAGATGTTTCGTCAGCTACTTTGTAATCGGGCGTAGAGGCGCGGGATTTCGGGATGGGTTTTGCGGTGGGTGGGGAAGCGATGGTGTTGGTGTATTTTTCACCAGTTGCTTTTGCACCAAGGTTAAATGAGGAACTCTGAAATGGTGTGTAGGTTATGTATTGGTGTAGGGGAGGTGGAGAAAGAGGGACGTACGTAGAGTTTAGCGTAGACCTGCCCATCGGGACTGACAAGGTTGTTCTCAGCTGTGAGAACCAGACCGCTTTCTGTATAACCGTTAATATACTAGTCGTCCACGAGTAAGGACATTGTAAGAAACGTACTGTTCTCGCTTATTCCGACGTACTTCGTCTTCCACGTCCATCCAGATCCAGAGACAAGAGGGATATCTTTGATGATCTCAATGGATTGCGTGCCATGTACCTAACACCACACCAAATACCGATGCCCACAGAAGGAAGACGCATTAGTCAGACTAGGCTCATGGGGAGTGCAATTAACGACGACGCAGTGACATACAACGCGGTTGGGATCCAAAGGGGGCATCCCGGGGATGGGCCTACCCTTGATGCGCTCGGCGAAGAGGTTAACATCTTGGCCATCGCCCTTGAGTTGGAGGACAACAGGGTACGTTGGGAGTGCGGCGAAGTTCGGGTCTTGTACCACGGTCAGAACCTTTATCCTGTACCGTAGGAGAGTATAGGCTTACCCAGCTCTGATCCATACGAGAGTCAGTTGTGTCAGAGCAATAGAGAGGGCAATAAGAGACAGACCATAAGCGAATTGGAATTCGTCATTCTTCGCGCCAACACCAACGGCGTAGGTAAGTAAGTCGCGTTTGTTCCAGGAAACCTAGGCATTGTTGCGTCAGTTCTTGTATTGCGGTGAACCTGGTGGCTACATACGGGCTTATCGGGAAGCTCAAAGCCGACTACTTTAGAAAGGTCAACAGACATAGTTGTGTACTGATAGGATCAAAGAAAGGAGAGGGAAGGGATGAGGGTTGGAAGCGGGGACAGTTTAAATAAGAGTGGGGAAACGTTTGGATCCGGACCTCCGGCTATCTCGCAACCGCCCTCAAGAATATACCGAATTAAAACACAATCACAGCACCCCTGAGAACAAATCGCATGTGAATTAAGCAACCCTGCACCTATGACTATAAAATCCTGTGGTTCACCAGGAACTTGAAATACTATTGTAGCTCATGTAGCACTACGGTGGTACTCTTGTTCGACAAATTCTACCGAGATATTAAGAGTGCATATATATATGGTGACAAGAACTAGAATCATGATGATGGACGTATCTCTAAGGCCGGTTATACAGCCTATAGTCCGGAGAAAAGGAAGGAATTTTGCGATCGTCTACTCAGGTTTGCGTTCTTTCGTTTCGCCTGATTCTATCTCTTCCATTTTGACGCGCTCATACGTAGGAAGTGACTCCTTATGTTTGATCCAGGTGTACCAGATAGAGCCGAGAAGGATAATTGCAATGGATGATGCGCGACCGCTGTACAAGACATAAACCCAGCATCAGTAAGGGAATGTTAGGGAAAATATCAGAAGATATAGACGCACGTCGTGATAATATCATGGAATAACCACATTCCTAAAAGCGAGGCGGCGACGCCACGCACCGCGGACGAAACCATGTGTGTAATGGGGGACGTGACCTTGATTGAGAGAAGACTTGCGATGCTCATGAGGAAACCGAAGATACCCTGCAGGGGGTTTTATTTAGTATAAGAACATGGTCCACTAGCACATTAACTCACGGTAATAATAGATCCCCAAACGAATGTTGTGAAAGCACTGATGGTATTCTCAGGCCGCAAGAGCTCGTCTACACCAAAAATAAGTTTGAGGATTGCGGGGCCCTCGCCGGCAAACAACATGATTGGTGCGAGGACAATGGCGCTCAGGAGGTTAGTGTACCAAGAGAGCGCCAGAGCACTGCCATTGACGACTGTGAGACTTTGTTTGATGACAACGGAGTGGATGGCCGTGATTGCAGAACTGGCCACACCGAAGAAAATGCCAGTCATGGATATGGGTGTACCATCAAGGAAAACTCCGACGAAGAAGCCGAGCGTGACGACTGTACATGCGAGGAGAATGAGGAGGGACGGGCGAGTGTGGAGGAAAATATAGGAGGTTGCAACTGTGAATGGGAGAAGGAGACCACGAGCGACCTGGTAGAAAGAGGCATCGACGTATTTGAGGGTGTAGTTGCTGAAGCTAGTTTTGGTATAAGTATGTGGATGGGTGGACAAGTCGGGGTTCGGGGACACACCTGAGTCCGACGACATTGAGGCCAACCATTGCTACAAGGCCCTTGCATACAGCAAGATCGAATGTGAGGCGATCTGGTAGCAGGCGCAACAGGTCGCAGACGATGAATAGGACAGCAGCAATCGTGAGTTGGGTCCAGAGGAAGAATAGCGGGGCGTCCGTGGAATTGAGCACCCATTTGTTACTATAGATATGTGAGTATAAGATGTTGACAGTCAAAATCATCCTTACACCATAACCATCTGTGGGTATCCAGTCATTAGTGAATAGTAGCTTGGAAGTAAATTGTGCCACGAACCGCCAGTGCTGCGACAAGGTAGAAGACGACCACACCCATCTACCAAAAATTGAGTTTGCAACATACAGCAACAAGTCAAATGACATACGACCATGGCCTTGGAGGCCTGGTTTTGTGGGTTCTGCTGAGCCATGAGGAATAGATACAAGGAACGTGGATGGGACGAAAGAGAAAAGTGGAGCAGAAAACGTGGGAAAGCATTGCCATGCTATCCCAATTTCCAAATTGATTAGCGCGTCTCTGCAATGTCCGACGACGGCTCGCCCCAGCCAACACCGATTATCCAACATGCTTGTATGTTTAAAAAATTACAACCAACTCGCCATGCTAAAAGACACGTTCAGCGCCTGACGACACCATCAGTATACTACTTGCCACTGACAACCACGTTGGTTACAATGAACGCGACCCCATACGCGGTCAGGACTCCATTAATACCTTTGAGGAAATCCTCCAGCTCGCAGTAAAACATGATGTCCGTTCTACCTATCGCGACGCCCAAAATACAAGTCTGAACACCCACAGGTCGACTTTATCCTCCTTGCAGGTGACCTCTTCCACGAAAACAAGCCTTCGAGGGAATGTCTTTACCGAGCCATGGCTTTGCTCAGAGAATACACGATGGGCGATAAACCTGTCCAGGTTGAGTTGTTGAGTGACCCCAACGAAGGCAAGGCAGATAGTTTTTCGTGAGTATGCCTTGGCAAGCACAGCTTTGGGCTTTCATTTTAATCACTATTCCCGAGGTTTCCTGCAGTCAATTACGAAGATCCTAATTTCAACGTCGGAATCCCTGTGTTCTCGATACACGGTAACCACGACGATCCACAAGGAACAGGCTCGGACGGTGCCCTCTGTGCACTTGACGTCCTTTCCGTTTCCGGGCTGATGAATTACATGGGTAAAATAGACCTCCCCGTCTCAGACAACAATGCCCATACCACAGGTATCGCCGTACGCCCTGTCCTACTACGCAAAGGGAACACGTATCTGGGGATGTATGGTATTGGGAATGTCAAGGATCAGAGGATGCATTTCGAGTTGAGGAGTAACCGCGTCAGGATGTATATGCCCAAGAATAAAGATGATTGGTTTAATATCTTGCTACTGCATCAAAATAGGTATGTCCGTATGTCGTCTCGTTGACTCACAGTGCTGATATATTGGGTAGAGTCAAGCACGGTCCACAAGAATTCGTCCCCGAAGGCATGTTTGATGATAGTATTGACCTGGTTGTGTGGGGGCATGAACACGACTGTCGCATCATACCCGAGCCAGTCGCAGGAAAGAACTACTACATAACTCAGCCCGGATCCTCCGTTGCCACATCTCTCGCTGACGGCGAGGCACTCGAAAAGTACGTCTTGCATCTATTTCGTAACTCATATCCTTACGCTGTCCGATAGACATGTCGCCCTCCTGGAAATCCAAGGAAAAGAATTTCAGCTAACACCCATCCCCCTACGCACAATCCGTCCCTTCGTAATTGAGGAAATCAGCCTCCTTTCCGCCGCCGAAGAGGAATCTTTCGACATCACCGATAACATCGAAATCGCCAAATTCCTCAAGTCACGCGTAAATGCCCTCATCGAAAGAGCTGAAACCCAATTCGAAGAACGCAACGCTCACGCGAAATCTCATAACGAGCCGGAGTTGAAACCAATGCTCCCACTCATAAGGATCAAAGTCGATGCAACGGGGGTGACTGAGACGTTCAACCCTATACGTTTCGGTCAAGAATTCCAAGGACGAATCGCCAACCCGAGAGACGTTCTGACGTTCCATCGATCGAAGAAGTCGGCCGGGGGTACGAGGGGCACAAAGGTTGCCATTGATCAACCAGAACTAAGTATCGACGATCCGGACCTGAGCGTGCAGGAGAAGCTGGCAAAAGTCAGAGTACAGACGCTTGTGAAGGAGTACTTGGGAGCGCAGGAGTTACAGTTGTTGGGCGAGACAGGAATGTCGGATGCGATTCAGATGTTCGTGGAGAAGGATGATACACATGCTATTGAGACGTAAGCAGCTTTTGGCGTTTGTTGTACTAGCTGTTGACGGACTGTGCTAGGCATGTGCAGAAGTCATTAGCTGCTCTGATCAAGACTGTGGCGAAGCAGGAGGATATGGACGAAGATGATCTTGAGGAATTGGTGAGCACAAGTTCAACCCGTCAACCCTGGACAGTCCTGACTCCCCCGGGCCATCCATTGCACATAGCTAGCGAAAGCGAAGGAACAACACGAGCAACAGTATATTGAGCACGCCAAAACCAAGAAAGCAAAGGGCAAGGTGTGTTGCCACCCTATTTACCTTGCATTATCCTATAACTTATACATTATGACAGGCAAAAGCACAAGCAGAAGAACAGCCCGAATCAGATGACTCAATGCTCATGGATGTCGATGCTCATAACGGCGGCGGATCAGACTTTGATGAATCGGACGTGGCACCTCCCCCACCCAAGAAGCGTGGTGCTGCCGCTTCCAAGGCAAAATCTACGACTACTGCTGCGAAGACGGGCGCTGGGAGAGGGAGGAAGACTGCTGGGGCGGCAGCTGCGAAGGCTCCGGCCAAGAAGCCAGCCGGGAGGGGGAGAGGGAAGAAAGTTGCCGATGTAAGTTGCAAATCACATTCTCACATTGAAGGCACATCAATTGATTTTCCGTGTATCTGACATAGAGCGATGATGATGATGATGCGGAGGTCATTGAGGTTGATGACGTCGAGGATGATGAAGAAGATTATGAGGAAGAGGTAGTGCCTAAGCCTAAGAAAACAAGTAGGGCTGCCATACTAAGGTTCGTTGGCTCGTCTCTTACTCCAACTCTGGAGAGAACACTATATCCATATGACCTTGCAGTCAACCGGCAACTAAGAAGACACCCGCGAAGAGAAAAACTGCGGCGAGTGGCTCGGCTCAGAAACAGAGTCAGCTGAATTTCCAACCTGCCGCGAGGAGTTCACGGGCGGCTGCTACGAAGGCGAGGGGTAGGATGGTAGTAAGTGTATTCCAAGTTCGAAATACTAATTGAGGCTGATTTGGCTCGGGTCGGGTATAGATCGAGGATGATAGCGACTGACGTCTTTTTTCTTGGTGTTATTTTTGCGGCGGGGGCGCTCCGAGTTGGTTAATACAGCCGTCTACATATTTGTGTATGTGCACAATGGCGTGTGAACGATAAGATAGATCGATCGACGCGCCTTGGGATCCTGTTTTCACAGCCCGGATCAAATTCAACCGAAGCGTCCCTTATTCTTTGAACATTTGTTTATTATAAGACAGGATAATCGATGGTGGCTGGATGCGGCATCTAGCTACCGAGCAGTGGTTTTGCGTGAGCGAGCATGGTTAGAGATGAGTGAAACATTATTTGCGAGGAGGACACAGGTATGTTAGGTGAGCCCACCAGGCAATCAACTTGTAAAAAGTACCGAGACGTCCATTGTCATCCAACAGGGTCAACCTCTGAACATAGATGATTTGAAGAAACCCGCAGTCAAAGTCTTGAAGTGTTCCCGACGCTGGTAATTTATACAGTGTTGGGCGACGATCCCGAAAGTGTAGTTCTATCAAGTCAGAAAATCTCCGTTAATTAGAACAGAAACTTGTGCGACCAATTTGTCGGTTCTACTAAGATTTATGATAAGAGTGCCTGGGGTCAATTAGACGTACTCGGAAACTCTTGCAGGGGTTTAATCGTCGAACACGGCATTCATTCGAGAAACACACGTTCTCCATGGAGAATAACTCGGCCCCTCTTACACTATTTCGCTTCCCCCCTGTTTCTGGCAGGGATGTGGACAACTCGAAATTTGATGTTTTCCGTGAAGATTTCAGCGTTGAGACCGACTTCGGATCAATTAGCTGCGGGCAGGGCGTGAGCGATTGTTACACCTACTACACCTACAGTGACCAAGACTCAACCGATGAGATGGGCCTATAAATGAAATGAGTCAGTCCCAGTCAGTAGCGATGAGATCCGATGATAACGGCAGTCGTTGTTTCAGCAGCGTTAGGAAGAAATCGGAGAGAGTGCAGTTGTGTTTATTGCAATGACCACAAATTGGCGTCATGGGAGACTGGCCGACATCTTCCGGAAGTCCACGGTTCCACTTGCCACCACGCCTACTTAAACTGTTCATTCATCAATGCCTAGATCTATCCTCCACTTGTCCATTACTTTGCAATGCAAAGTCATATTAGTCATTCAATCCTCAGGCGGGCTACGGTTTCCCCTTCCAGTACTGGCCGCTTTTCGACGGTGATATGCAGCACGACGCGCAATTTTAGCTCTACAACGGCTCTAAGTAAGCAGCGCCTTGTAATTCTCGGTTCAGGGTGGGGTGGATATGGACTACTTCGAGGCATTGACAAAGAGCGATATGGTATGTCGTTGACGTCATATCATATTCGCCAAAAAGTTGAACCGTTCCTGCAGATGTCGTTGTTGTTTCGCCTTCGACTTATTTCAATTTTACACCACTACTTGCAAGCACCTCCGTTGGTACACTAGAATTCAGAACGGCCGTCGAACCAGTACGTTGACTTGAGCGAGAATATCAAATTCACTGAAACCGAGTCGTGTTTTTTTAGGTTCGACGATACGTTCCTGCTGTGGTATGTGCTTAACCAGAACAGCTATGCTTGTCACCCACTTACGCGCGATCATAGACATACTATCAAGCATGGTGTGATGAGATTGGTGCGTCTTCATAATGCGCCCATGTTCATCATATAATTTACCACAAGAATAGACTTCAAACGCAAAACCTTGACATGTGTTCGTCCCCATCTCATGCCTCGACCATATGAAATTCACAGAACTTTCTGCTACAGATGCCTGCTACCCGACCAGCGACGGACGAGGCCTCAGATCCGACCGAAAACGAAGAGGTCAAGCTCCGTGCTACGAGCAATGTTCCTTTTGAAATGCGCTATGATAA
>QFDT01010672.1:0-11691 GCA_003315915.1 Macrolepiota dolichaula | reverse complement strand
GATCCGAGCGTACCCTATAGAGGCGGTAAAAGTAGCATACAGCTCCCAGACTGCCAAGGCCAGCGAGCAGCCAACAATGCTTTCGAGTATGCTAACGTCTACTCATCACGATGTGAACCCGCCAAGGTTAGGGCCAAGAAAAAGTACATACGATCATCGTGACTCCGTGAGATCCACCAGAAAAGCCACCCGGCGTAGGCGGCATCCACTACGAACTGAAAAATTAGGGACACCAGTAGGCCATAGTACACGGGAATGCAAAACAAGGCTTTTGCTGTCATGAGTAGTTGTTAGGAAGAGAGTCGTAAGCAGAAAGCTCTCAGTAACCTCGCGAGATTAAGTAGAACAACACACTTACACCACGTAATGCAAAGGCATGGCTTGTGCCGGCCACCCCGGCGCGGCCGAACCTGCGTTAGCGTGTTTGGATAAGACTGCACCCTTTGATGAAGGGGTAGTCTAGTACTTTAACTTGAACTCTCAAAGAAACCTTGTTTTGGTACAGCCGTCGTGTTATTTTTAGAAACTTGCGTTATCTGAATTAGACACTGGTGTTAGGGGGAAGACCTAGAAGAATGGTGTCTGGAGGATAAATCAAATAAATGTGCATGGCTCCATGTAGATCAAAATGCGGTGGAAATATTGGTGTTAAAGGGATCTTCGAAGCTATTTCTGAAGGTGCTTCCACAACGCCCGAGAATGATGGATGCAAAGGGCGGATTGTACAAGTCCGGAGTATCCTATTCGGCCCGGCTGGCTATTGTGAAACTGCTAGGCTCGTTCGAACTCCAGGAATCAAGTATGCGACAGAGATGTGGAGGACAACAAGGGACAACGCAACGTTTTCGAACAAGTGCCGAGGGTGATGCGCCAGATCAGGTGGCAGGGTCAATTGTTGACAGATAGATCTCACCATCCCTATATATCATATCGATGCCCATCCGATCCTCATTCTCTCCCAATACACACTTCCCCTTCTACTCTCACTTCCGTACACCTATCGGGGACAATGGCGAGGCATTCTTTCACAGCGCTCAATTCGACCTTCGTCGTCGATGCCCAATACAGAATGGTCAAGGAGCTGGGCCAGGGCGCGTACGGCTGTGTCATAGCCGCTGTGCACAGCAGCACCGGGGAGGGATGTGCGATCAAGAAAATTACGAATATCAATACAAAGGTCGGTATGCCGTGCACTAATATCAGCACTCCATTGCTGATCAACTTCAATCTCGCAGCGTATACTCACAAAACGATGTTTGCGTGAAATCAAGTACGAGGATGAGTTGACAACAATGATTCATTTGAATTGACACTGTTGGGATAGGTTGCTCCGTCACTTCAGGGGCCACAAGAACGTTGGTAACCTGTTTGTGCACGCTAAACGGTGGTCTGATTTTTCAGTAGATCACTTGTCTTTATGACATGGACATCGTTTTCCGGCCTGATGGCAATTTCGATGAGGTCTATCTCTATGTGAGTAGGACGCGACCTCTCGGTAGAGGTTATTGAATCAATACCCGCACAGGAAGAGCTTATGGAAGCCGACCTTCATGCTATTGTAAGCCCCAAACCTGTTTTACGAGCACACATGAATTGACAACCCACCAGATCCGTTCCGGGCAACCTCTGACAGACGCCCATTTTCAATCATTTATATACCAAACCTTGTGTGGCTTGAAGTATATTCACTCCGCAAATGTCCTCCATCGTGATCTCAAACCAGGAAACTTACTCGTCAACGCTGACTGCGAGCTCAAGATCTGTGACTTTGGTCTTGCCAGAGGCTATAGCCCAGGAGGTGGAACTTCTAAGGCTGCTGGCAACCAAGGTTTCATGACAGAATATGTTGCTACTCGCTGGTACCGTGCACCGGAAATCATGCTTAGCTTTGCGAACTATGTAGGTTGGTATTACTTCAATGGTCATTGAATTTGACCGTTATCACACAGACCACTGCCATTGACGTGTGGTCGATTGGCTGCATTCTCGCGGAACTGTTGGGTGGAAAGCCGATCTACAAGGGTAGAGAGTAAGCCCAAGATAAAGCAGATCATGGCCCTCCATCTCATGCACTTGCAGTTATGTCGATCAGCTCAATCAAATCTTGCACTATCTTGGTACGCCACCTGAGGAGACACTTCGACGCGTTGGTTCTCCCCGTGTAAGCGACGCCGCGATCATTATTGTTCCGTTTTGCTTACTATTGTCTTTAGGCTCAAGATTATATCCGATCCCTACCGATCAAGCCCCGTGTGCCCTTCTCCACCTTATTCCCCCGCGCGAACCCTCTAGCTATTGACTTGCTCACGCAAATGCTCCATTTCGACCCTATTAAGCGGATCAGCTGCGAACAAGCACTCAATCATCCTTATTTTGCTGTCTGGCACGATCTCGCGGATGAACCTGTATGCCCATCGGTGAGTGTGAAGTAACACAGAAATTTCACTTGACTTGATTGTTTATAGACATTCCATTTCGGCTTTGAAGAGGAGGACAGCATTGAGGGGATGAAGAAACTAATCGTTGAAGAAGTCAGGAGTTTCCGGACCGAAGTTCGCAACCAAGCTAAGGCGTCTACACAAATTCGCCGTCAAGACAGGTGATGCTTTTTTATTACAATCGAATCTTTGACAATCACTGATACAACCCTTACAGCCTTCCTATCCCTAGTCGCGAGGAAATTATTAATTCTCCTATACCAGAACACGCTCCTCCCCATGGAGCTACCTCCAGTTATACCACAGGCAACTTTGCCCAAAGGCCTCCTAGCCCAATAATGGATGACCCCAGTGCAGAACTCGAGCGTGAGCTTGCCGGCACTCATTTGAGCAGGTCGTGAGCCAGATATCCTTTTTCTTACATGGTCATGGAGTGGTCTTTCTAGTCATATATACGTTTCGGAACTGCTTTGGTAAATAGTGGAAATTTGGTTGTCCCTTGTACTATAGCCGTATTCTGATCAATTTAGATCCTGTCCCAAAAGGTGCGATTAGTTGACGTTTGACCCTGAGGCCTGAAGCATAAAGTCTATTATTTCGTCATTATTGATCCTGCATTGTATTTATGTCTGGAACACCAAGCCCAGCCATGAATGTGGTCTACTACTGACTAATACGCCAGTGTCCTCACAATTCCATGACCGACCTTCTCGCAACATCAAAGTCAGGCAATGACTGGACACATGTTGACCTCCTCAAATATTGCATTCAAGTAACCGACCTGTCCTTCCAAGCCTTCTTCCATCCCCTATCACTCACAGACCTCCCGCCCCTCCCACACGCACTCGAACCCTTTGTAACCGCACCAGACCACACGAAAGCCCAAAATGATGAGACATACAAGTGGATTCACTACCTCGACCTCGCGCAAGATGAGCCTGAAGGAATCGCAGTAGACGTCTTTGCCGACCGGCTCATGCACCTATTGGGCTATGACCAAGGTCGGAGACTCATCCTCATCCGCCACCCTATTCCTTCCGTTTTTTGTGGGGTTCAGTATAGTCTCACGACGGACGTATGTGTGTGTGACGAGAATGAGATTATATTATTGTTAGTGAAAGATGATGGAATTGCGCATAGGGGTTTGGAGACTCGTAGCATTGTTGCGACTGCTGGGGATACTGGCGAGGGGGTAGCAGGCGGAAGGGCGGACGCTGAACCTACACTAGTCGCGAGTGCCATTGCTGCGTTCCAGAGGAACAACAATATTAGGAAGGAGATGGGTTCTCGGCCTATGGAGGAGACGACGTTCCCTGGTGTCATCTTTTCTGGGACATTCCCGACTTTTTATCGTATCAAGGTGGCGGCCAAGTTGAATCAAGCGATAGAGACAGGGACGTATATTGACACCGTCACCGAGGTGTATCGTCACATTCCAGTTGTTCCTGGGCTTCAAGATGAGGGGATGAAGGATGTAGAGAATCGCCGTGCACTTTTGCGATACTTCGTAGCTTTTAAAAGGTTCCTCCTTTGATGGTTCTGAAGTAGCGGGAAATAAGCTTTATATATAAATTGAACACGAAGCGCCTAATAGACAACGAAATTACAATATTCCAGTTACATCTATAGTATAGAGAATCAAATGAACAGTGGTATACGCTTATCCCCTTTACTCGCTAGCGGAATCGCTGAAAATCCCCTTAGCACGGGCAATGAATTCCCTAACCTTGTCCAAATTCTTCGCACTACCATCCTTCAACTCGACACCACCACTCACATCAACGGCCCAGGGTTTCACCTGGCTGACAGCGCTTGCCACATTCTCTGGGGTCAAACCACCAGCTAAGATAATCGGCAATGGGTGATCACCTATCGAGCTCGTGGTCGCGGGAGTGCCATTGACTTCTTGTGCAGAACCCAGGTATGCCTTTTGGCCATTCACCAAAATCTCGCCGCCCTCCACGATCTTCTTCGCGATTGCCCAGTCCACAACCTTTCCAGAACCTCCGCTCAAGCCGTCATCCCTCATACTATCGAGGAGAATGAACTGATGTGCACCAGCTCGTGTAATGTCAGTCACGCCTTGAATCTTGCCCTCTTTACACCCAATGTGGAAGACGCGAATAACGGGAACAGGAATATGCGACGCCCAGTCGACTGGCTCGTTCCCATGTAACTGCACCAGATCCAGTTGTACATCCGCAACTGTTTCCAGTATCTCCTCCAGAGAGTGATTCTGGAACACACCAACCAAGAGTGGGCGTGTTTGTTTCGTGGTCTTTGTGAGGCGTTTTGCGCTCGCTGTGAACCAAGGCGCATTGGCGGAGGGGGAAGGGGAGGAAGTAGAAGTAGAAGCCGCAGTAAAATCGAAGTTGAAACGGCGCTCCCTGATTGCTGCTGCGATGTCCTTTGCTGTTTGACGATCGACGTATCGTTTCGACTTCTTCACGAACATCAGTCCAAGAAGATCAGCACCAGCATCAGCGATCGCCAGGGCCTGTTCGCGTGTCTTGACACCGCAAATTTTCACGAGCGGTGCACTCTCTTCGACCTCGTCGTCTTTGGCTTCTGGTTCGGAATCGCCCACTAATTCCCGAATGAATGCGCCCGCGTCTTTCGCTCGCATCAAGCTCTCGCCAACCAAGACGGCGCTCACACCCTGCCCCTTATACCTATCGACATCGGTTCGGCAGGCAATACCGCTAAGGGCACAGAGCACCACATCTTTGCCCTTGGTCATATCGCTAAGACGGCTAGTGGTGTTCATATCGACATTGAAGTCGTGGAGATTGCGGTTGTTGACGCCTATGACCTTTGCGGATAAAGAGAGGGCAATCTCCATCTCACGAGCGCTGTTAACCTCAACGAGAGGCTCCATGCCCAATTCCCGCGCGTAGCTGTAGAGATCGCGTAGAAGTGGCTCAGATAGCATGCTCACAATGAGGAGAATGGTATCTGCACCCCAGATTCTTGATTCGAGAACCTGGTACCTGGTGAGAATGAAATCCTTGCGAAGGATAGCAGGTCGATTTGGGAGGTGGGCGACTGCCTGACGGACATGGAGCATGTCATGGAGAGAACCCAGGAACCACTTGGGCTCGGTGAGAACGGAGATGGTATGTGCGCCAGCCAGCGCGTACTTCAAGGCTTGGGCTGCTGGGTTAGTGTTGATAGCGATGGGACCCTTCGAAGGAGAGGCGCGCTTGATTTCCGCGAACATGGCAGGTCTGCTCGGGGAGGCATTCTGTTTGATGCGCGCAAGGAAGTCGATTTGAGTAGGAGAGACGTTCAGAGAGTGAAGAGTCAACAGATCCTGGACTGTCGAACCCGGTGTAGCTTGAGCCTGATCTACATCGAGAAGACGTTGTTTCTGAATCTTCTCCAGTATTGACGGGACTTTGTCACTAGAACCATTAACTTTGATAGACACGGGAGCAGCGGTCTCGTCGGTAGTAGAATCGGGTACGAAAGGGGGGATGGTGGGGTCAAGGACGTGGACCTCGGGATTTTGTTCCCAGAGGCCGCCTCGCAAAGAAAGGAAGTTTTTGACAAGGTCATCGCCCCCCTCGCTGAGTATACTCTCTGGGTGGTATTGGACGGCCTCGAGAGTGTATTTGCGGTGGCGGACGCCCATAATGACACCGGACTCTTCTGTCACAGATGTGATAGCGAGATCGGCCGGAAGAGTCTCGTACGAAGCGCTGAGGGAATGGTAACGGATGGATTTGATTCCTTGAGGAACGTTCCTGAAGCAGCCGCGATTATCGTGTCGTATCCGACTGACTTTGCCATGCATGATCTCGCCTGCATATCTGAAATGAAAAGGTATTAGCCCTAGGTACGGACGAGAGATTATCCCAGTCAGGGAAATTTAAGATTGATATTAATGAGTGTGTATGGAAATCCTCTGGTTTTCCCCGGAGATATACACGGATGTGATTTGCGAAGCAAAAGAAGCAATAGAAGGATGACTCACCCAATGGTACCTCCATACAGGTCAACAAGACACTCCAGTCCCATACAAACACCTAAGATAGGGACTTTGCCCGCAAAATATCGAATGGCCTCCCTCGAAATGCCAGAATCGGTCCGGGGGTGACCGGGTCCAGGGGAGATGATTAGCAAGTTGAGTCTAAGTAGGGGGAGTAATTCCGGGGAGATTGCATCGTTGCGGACGACGGTGACATTGGCACCCAAAAGGCAGAGTTGCTGGTAAAGATTCCAAGTGAAAGAGTCAAAGTTGTCGATCATCAGGACATCAAGCTGTCCAGAAAGGTGGGGGGGAAGGGCTGGGGTTCCCTCAAGTGTAGTAGCCATGATAGATTTCTGTGAATGGGTGAATGGACGGAATAGATGTTGGGGAATCCGTGAATGCTAGGCCGTGTTTTATAGTGCGGGGAATAGCCCACTAAGTGCAAGCCAAAAAACTGATCTTGTGATCTGGTACAGTTCCACTGTCACATTTGTTACTTGCCTAAGCGAGATTGATACTAGACGGCGGTTTAACCGTACTCGGGCTGTTCATTCTCATCGGCCGCGGTTCCCTTAATACGCGCGCGTCCTTCTTCGTCCGTGCTCGACGTTTGCAAAAGATAAGGCGCATCATATTCAACCGAGTTACGCGATCACATCGGAAACTACTACACTGCCCTACGTAGAGACCGAGTCTTGGTGGCCCAACAAAAATTCCATCGTCGAAAACGCAGCCCAGGGAACGAATTCTAGGGAGATCAAATTTAACATGATTCTCGGGGAGTAGAGAGGGGGTGGCGAACTCACGAGGGGTCATATGTCCACTGTAGAAGAACTCAACATCTGTACAATAAGCTATCAGTTTCACGTCAGGCGGAACTGAGCACGGTCACGTACAGGTTAGTCCACGTTCAGTGTGGGTATTGCCGAAGACTCCAAAGCCATCGACAGTGAAGCTCTCGGGTTCAATGGGTGTCTGGAATCCCTGTGCCCCGTTCCAGGTCATGTTTCTATATGCATATCAGTAATAGTATATCTGCTCAGAAGTCGGACATCATACTGGATAGCAATACGTGTTCCCTCCGCAACTAAGATGAAGTCCTGATGTCGATAATTTAGAAATAGCAGTATATATTTACTACTATCTCACGCACCGCAAGACCGTGGACAACGACAGTCCGCACCGACTTCTCAATCACGTTTGGCATTACATTGCTAAGCATAGAAGGTACGGATTGATCTCGGCCGCCACGACCTGTAGCAGGGTCGATATATACGTTCCTGTTTGAACAACTTGACCACGCCATGTGAGGAGCGTGAATAGCATCTTGAACCTAAGCCGCGTTCACTATGAGTTGTGTGGCCATATGATGTTGATGGTGACATACGTCGGTTCTGAATTCCGAATGTTAGCACACCGGTATAATCACCATTGCTTACCCCTTACCTGTTGAAGTAAATGAATTCTTGAGTGGACCGTGGGAAACCAAGGACACTCCCTAGTTGATAGTTAGATCATTCGGCAGGTAGTAGTGGATGGGTCAACATACAAAGATTGGGGAAGGTATCAGTAACACTAATTGCTTTGTTAAAATGGATCGATTCGTTCTTGAGTATATGACTCACCGGTACACGTCAAACACTGGATTTAGGCTAGATAATGGGATTCAGAGAGGGAATGACAGAGCTGAAGGAACACCATACACTCCGACAGCACGCTGGATCTGGCTATGAATGCGACATTCGGGTGCAAGAGTAAATGTTCCATTCGTTCCGACTTGTGGTAACAGGCCCTGGGGCGGGTAAGTGACGAACTTATCCAGATAATCTGTAAAGCCACAATCGTCGGATATGTGCTGTAAATGGTCCCAGAAAGAACTATTGAAAGGGAAAACGTTTTGATTTGCCTTCAGTGCCGCAAGAGAAGTATAGTTAGCACATAAACAAACAATATAATCAGTACTCATCGTACCCTAGCGAAGCGAAGAGCAGGAATCTCATTCTGAACAAGATCAGACGATAAAGAAGGGTCCGCGATCCAGATACCCTTCAGGTTCAAGGCCAAGCCGGGGTGTTCGAAAATCCAGTTAGCGATGTAGGGGACGTCTATGATCAATCAGTCAACCTGCCTCGCCCAGACGGTCGAGACATACAGAAGCCAGCATACTGATAAAGTAACCTAAGACTTAGCCACACAAAATTAGGGCGTGATTGTGGCTTACGCTTTCCCCAGTCACGTAGAAATTCTTGCCTTTGAGCTCGCTGAAGACCTCTAAGAACTGTTCAAGGAAGCCAACGAGCTCCTCGGCAAGTTCGTCATCATTGGAAATATCCGCATTCCCTTGGGTGAAGCCAGTCTATTTCCTGTGATGAGTGGTGATCTTCTTTTGGTATTTATCCTGTCACCTACTCCAACAGGCTGCTCGACCCAAAGGACATTAGCTAGGTTTGTCCAAGAAAATGGATTTCTGTACCCGGGATGATTCAGCTCACTGCTTTTCAGTGAGCGTTATGACTTACGGTGTGGGTTCGGCCTGGCCCCATGACCAAGAAATTGGGCCGTTTTCTTGCAAGAAACCTTCGAGGGACGAACACCCAGGACCACCTGTGCAACGGTCCAATGAGAAGCATCGAAAAAAAAAATCAAACATTTCTATACCATTCGTCCAGAATACGAGATCCTCAGTGTTAGCAGGGTTATTGGTGGGCCAGAACCAGAAAAAGAGTTTGCGCGTTTCATTTTTCGCTCCAGAAATGGGCATCAGACCAGCCCAGGAAGGTCCGGCATCGAAATTAACATCAGGAATCTTTGTACCATCGACAAGGAACTCCTTTGCTTTCGGGTTCTTGAAGGTGATGGTAGACGGTGGCGGTAGAGGTGCGCGCCTCCGATTGTTCATAGCCTCCGCTCTCGTACCCATCATGGTGCGCAAGCGTTCTGCTTGTTCACGTTGGATCTCCATTGCTGTTTCTAAACCATCCACAGCACCCCCTAAGCCAAGTACGCCCGGAAGTGAAACGAGAGCAGCGATTAAGAATGACAGGAGGTAACGCATCTTGTCGGAATGCGCGGTATTGGGAGAGGTGAGGGCGACTCGGGGACGTACTTATATCGTTCCTTGAGACCTAAAAGAAGATTGAATTCCATACGTGCAATGAGCGAGTTTTCGTCGGCAGTGCCGCGAGATGTATACCTCGATAGTTTACGGGGAACTCCTATCCAGAAGCACAGAGCAACCAGTCCGGATACACTTCCGCGGCTTCCCTTGCCGGTCCATATGACAGGACTGAAGGCATTATGAAGGAAATTTTGGAATACTCCTGAGAGAGATTTTGTCTCAGGCCGCATCTGTGGAGCCTCCGAATGATTATCGTAGCCTTCCTGTACATTCTCATCCATAATTTCTGGTCCCTTTATCTCCTTACCAGGGGAGCATGTGGCCGGTGCTGTCCCATAGAAACGTATTTATCTCTTCATTTGTTCCCATGAAACACAGCTGCGCATGGTGATAGCCTTCGAACTCAGCTTGAAGCATTAGTCGTACATCCACGGACTAAAAATAAGAGGTTCCGGGATGATGTCGACTGTGGGGTATGGGAAAAGAAGTTGACGAGGCATAAGGCGCAGACGGATTGTTTGGGTGTAAGTATCAGATGGTTAGAAGCTTCCTCGAGATAGAAAAAACCTAGGCGCTCTATCGGGTCTGTGGCTACGGATCCTGGCTGCGGAGGTCTGAAGACGAGAATGCATTTATTGAAGTCAAGGGCTTAAGACATAGTCAAAGTAGAGGAGAGAAAAGATGATCAGGGTTGTGAACCTGAACTTCCATCTTTGGGGCCTTCAGGTGATTAACCTCAGTGTCCTTTCACCTTGTCCCACGGGGCTCCTGCACCGACGAGCTCCTTCGACGCTCACATTCATGAATGTCTAACTAAACTAGCGAAACATCAGACTTCTTCATCTACCTGTTACACTATTGTGCACTAAAAGAACTATCGTCACTCACTAACATCGATTCAACTAACGATTTCACGACCGTTCACGACTTAATTCCGCCTCGAATAGGTGCGACAGGCATGTCTTCACCCCCGGGTTCCGAAGTATGTCACAAAGATAAAGCGGAATCCCCACCATCGCTCTTTCAAAATGGGAACTTAGTGTTCCAAGGTTGGTTTGAGTTTATATTGCTGTCATCTAATAATTGACCGCTTTATGCAGCACATCATGTACGCCCTTGAGCTTGAAGTTTAGTTTGTTATCGGGCGCTAATCCATAGCACTAGGTCGGGTGGATTGTGGCAGGATGCTTTACGATCATTGCAACAGTGACATCATTCTGGCTGGTAAACAGGCATCTGCAATGGTACACGAATGTGAGCACACCCAAATTTATAATGTCCAATAGGCTTATGTTCTTCTCAAGAAACGGGAGCAACGTTGTAGGTTTGCGAGATTCGTGTCATTCCACAATGCCATTAAGCTCCGCTTAGATATCGTGCGACTACTGTTCATGGTCCCACTCTATGCTATCATCAGCCTTGCTTCCTATCTGTGGTGGGTAAGTGACAAGTTCGCTCATTATGGGTATGAAGCTACTGTCGGCTGATCAGTCCACAGAATGACGCTACACCCCTCATTCTGATCCGAGACGGCTATGAATCAACAGTGTTAACTGCTTTTTTCTATCTCCTTCTTATGTATCTGTCCCCGGATGCAGATGAACAAAGGCAAATTTTTATGAAGCATGGATTGTCTCGGCAGAACGATATAGAGAGGGTGAAGAAAGGCGAACCAGTGCAGAGATGGGTTTTCCCCTTGGGGTTCATCAAGTGGAAACCTATAGTGAGTTTCCCAACCTTTCAGCTCGGATAAGGCATTCATAACATTGGAAGGATGGCTTATACTTCCTTCAACTCATGAAATGGGGAGTATTACAATATTGTGTGCTGCGTCCCTTGTCCGTCAATCATCCTTTCCAAAAATTACACGACCTGACTTACATCAAGGACAACCCTCATTGCGGTGATCCTCGATTACATGGGCTTGTATTGCGAATCTTCCTGGGGCTTGGGCTGGGGGCACGTCTATGTATGTGTCACTGTTACTAAACTGGCACTTCATTAATTGATCAACCTCAGCTCGTTATTGTTGTATCATTATCTGTTACAATCGCCATGTATTGCCTGATCCAACTTTACGTTGCCGTATCGAGGGATCTGGCGAAGCACAAACCATTACTCAAATTGTTTGCTATCAAAGCTGTCGGTGAGCGATGTATACC
>QFDT01010584.1:0-11061 GCA_003315915.1 Macrolepiota dolichaula | reverse complement strand
ATACTCGAAGAAATAGTCGATACCCTGATACAATCTGGTGTGAAGGTGGAGATATATCATCCTGAACTTGCGCCCGGGCAAGTAAGTAGTAATCATCAATTCAACGTCATAATGAGCGCCATTCTGAGCATTTGTCTAGTATGAAATTGCGACGGGGCCACTCCCACCACTCGAAGCTGCTGACGCACTCGTCCATACTCGCGAATGTATCGTGAATGTTGCTACTAAGCACAAGCTTCACGCAACTTTTGCCCCGCGACTCACCATGACGTCTCCTGGCAGCGCCGCGCATACACACATCTCAGTCCACAAAACTGACCATCAAAAACCGATAGATAAACTCTCCAGTCTTGAAGCATCATTCCTTGCGGGGATATTAGAGGACCTACCTGCCCTCCCTGGAATAACCCTTCCCATTCCAGCCTCTTACAAACGCGTGGGTGATGGCTGTTGGTCAGGCGGAACTTATGTCGCTTGGGGTACCGAGAACAGGGAATGTCCGATCCGATTGAGCAATGCGACTTCGCCTGGTAGCAGGAACTTTGAGATGAGGTTTGTTGATGGGACAGCAAATCCCTATCTCGTTCTTGCAGGCATTTTGGGTTTGGGTTGGACAGGAATAAAGTCAGAGAGACGGCTGACGATTGAGAATTTCTCGGGACCTGTGGCTCCCGCTCGAATGTCAGAAGAGGAGAGGCGAAAGATGGGCGTTACGCAGAGGATGCCCATCACATGGGAGGAGGCCCGAGAGAATCTTGCGCAAAACAAGGCATTGCTTAGCATCCTCGGCTGTGACTTCCTGGAGAAGTACTTGGCAGTCAACAAAGTAAGCTGTGTTTTTTTAGCGTTTAGGATGACCTGGAGCTAAGGTTTGAACTCTTACCGTTCCCAGGTCTTGGCGCGGTCCTTAGAAGTTGAGGATCATGATGAAGCAAAAGCGCAGACCCGCTTGGTAGAATTATACTGAAAGGATGCATGTATCCAAATTTTTGGCATTACCTTTTTAAATGTACCCTAGCACTGTAATCGGCGCCTGCTCTTATGTTGTAGATTAGGTCTCTGGAGGGGGGTTGTAGATGCTAGGTCCAAATCTGGTGCATG
This sequence comes from Macrolepiota dolichaula, assembly GCA_003315915.1. Classification (NCBI taxonomy): domain Eukaryota; kingdom Fungi; phylum Basidiomycota; class Agaricomycetes; order Agaricales; family Agaricaceae; genus Macrolepiota; species Macrolepiota dolichaula. The sequence continues at coordinate 9,960 of QFDT01010584.1, read as the reverse complement.
GTTGTTCCATTTGGGCTAGTGTAACATTCCCCGCATTGACAATTTAAGTCCTTTTTCATATTCGTCGTACACAGAACGAGTAATCCGCATGTCAATAAATGTATCTGCCCGGCTTTATCACTTCCTTCGGCGCACACCAACCCTTTGAGTGTCAAGGCGGCAGTTGACAAGCCATCAACTTATGCATCAAACGGCAAAGCGACTCACAAACATGACAATATTGTGTGTCCCCACCGACGATAGTACTCTTTCTCGTATGCCTGCTACCCTTGACCTCGTAAGTTAGTTCATTCACTGATCTGCACTATTCTTGTCACGACATCAGTCATTTCTGACACATCTCAGATCCCTGCGAATCGATGAAGCTCGTACATCAGAGGGATTGGTTCACACCCAACACTAGCAATATCCGTCGTCTTCTGTATGTCCACCCAATTTATCAACACAAGTCATGGTGTTCTGTATACCCCATCCTCTGTTTCAGACAGGCTTGTGCCGACAATCCAACAGCTCAAGGACGTAGGAATAAGTGAGTCCTCAGTATACTTGGCCGCGTCATATCGTCTGGTTGACCTTTCTGCCAAGAGTACATCCGTGTTCAATGGGTTGACCTTGTCAATAACGTCAGACTTCGTGTACTCCCGATGTCCTATTTCGAGGAGTTGATGCAATCCCCTCGCCCAGGACTTGGCATCGCGGAGGCTGCTCTGGGTCTCGTATACGGAAATCTGGCCGAGGGTTTCAGTGTGGCGGGTGAACACCTCTACGTACCAGATTTGTCGACAGTAAGATTTTGCCCTTATTCCCCTGGCCATGCCAGTGTTTTGGGATGGTTCGAGGAGAAGACACCTTACAGGGATGCCATGGGAGAACTCTCAGTCAAATCCTTTGTCTGCCCAAGGATGAAGCTCAAGAACGTCGTATTGTGAGAACTTTTAATTGCCGCCCCAATCACCAACATTTGACTTGGTTTAGGGAAGCAGCTGATGCCGGGGTTGAATTTCTTGTTGGCTTCGAGTCTGAATTCTTTCTTCTCGAGTCAACGAATCCCGTCAGGCCTGCTAACTCTCATCAATGGAGTGGCTCTCGGGGTATCTTGTCTGGATTGGTTGAAGCGCAAATCCTTGAAGAAATAGTTGATTCTCTCATACAATCTGGCATAAACGTGGAGGTATACCACCCCGAACTTGCGCCAGGTCAAGTAAGTGGTGGTAATTGATTTCATAAAAGCTTGAAGCATTGTTCTGAACCCTTGTTCAGTATGAAATTGTAACAGGGCCACTCCCACCGCTTGAAGCTGCTGACGCACTCGTCCATACTCGCGAATGTATCATCAACATTGCTGCCAAGCACAAGCTCCACGCAACTTTTGCCCCGCGACTCGCCATGACAGCATCTGGTAGCTCGACTCATGCACACATTTCGGTTCACAAGACTGGCCATCAGAAACTGACAGATACACTCTCCAGTCTGGAAGCATGTTTCCTTGCGGGTGTATTAGATGATTTACCTGCCCTTCCTGGAATAACCCTTCCCATTCCAGCCTCTTACAAACGCGTGGGTGATGGTCTATGGTCGGGCGGAACTTATGTCGCTTGGGGTACCGAGAATAGGGAATGTCCGATCCGATTGAGCAATGCGACTTCGCCTGGTAGTAGGAACTTTGAGATGAGGTTTGTTGATGGGACGGCAAATCCCTATCTCGTTCTTGCGGGTATTCTGGGTTTGGGTTGGGCAGGAATAAAGTCAGAGAGACGGTTAACGATCGAGAATTTTTTGGGACCTGAGGCTCCCGCTCAAATGTCAGAAGAGGAGAGGCGAAAGATGGGCGTCACACAGAGGATGCCCCTCACATGGGAGGAGGCCCGAGAGAAGCTCACACAAAACAAGGCTTTGCTGAACATCTTTGGCAGTAGCTTCTTGGAGAAGTACTTGGCAGTTAATGAAGTGAGTAGCGTGTTTCTGGCGTTCAGGTTGTCTTGGGCTGAGATTTGAATTTTTACCGTCCCTAGGTTTTGGCGCAGTCTTTGAGCGTTGATGATGATGAAGCGAAAGCACTGACCCGCTTGGTAGAATTATACTAAAAAGAAGTGTGTATCCAGGTTTTTTGCCATTATCATCGTTCAATGCGACTCTCAGCGCTGTAATTAATGCTTGCTGTTATGTTGAGTGACGATTTTGTGCCGTTGTTACAACAATTGCCACTTAAACATGTGTTGACGCGTTGACGAGTGACGTAGTGCATATGTGCGCGTCAATTAAGAGTAAAATCATCACGTGCGTCACAGGAACGCTTTCACGCTCGTAACTACATATCTCTTCGACCTCGACTATGGACGACCAGGACCCAATATCTCAATTCTTCCCAGACCAAGAATCCGTGGACCTCTACGAAGTGCTACATCTCACTAACAAAGCTACAACCGACGAGATCAAGAAAGCTTATCGACGACTAGCTCTCGTTTACCATCCCGACAAACACGCGACAGCAAGTGACGAAGCCAAGGCAGACGCGTCGCTCAAATTTCAACAAATAGGCTTCTCGTATGCCGTTCTGAGTGACGACAAACGGAAGGAGAAATATGATACGACTGGAAGCACGGCTGAAGGTTTTGATCATGGTGCAGGCGAGGGTGGATGGGAGGCGTACTTCGAGGACTTATTCGAGCGCGTTACGCGTAATAAGTTGGATGAGATGAAGAAGGAGTACCAAGGTTTGTCCTCTCATTCATTTTGATTTGATACTAACTTGTCGTTAGGGTCGAGCGAAGAGATTGACGACTTGAAGAGCGCATACATCGAGACCGGGGGCTCGATAGGCGAAATCATGACTTATATCCCCCATTCTACAATTGACGACGAACCACGATTCATTGTTGCCCTTACCGAACTCATTAGCAAGGGTGACCTCCCCAAATTGAAAGAATGGGAGAAAAGTATAGGAGATGAGAAAGCGCGTCTAGTACGCCGGAAGCAGGGCGAGGCTGAAGCCAAAGAAGCGGAGGAAATGGCCAAGGAATTAGGTGTCTGGGATGAATTTTACGGCAGTGGTAAAACTGGTGAACGGAGGGGAAAGTCGAAAGGAAAAAACAAAGCGGCGAAAGATGAGGATGAAGATGAGGAAGATACTGCCGCCCTGCAAGCTCTTATATTGAGGAAGCAGGAACGAAGAGCCGCGGATACGGATTCTTTCCTTGATGGGCTCATTGCCAAGTATGGGGGTGCAGAAGCGAAGAGTCAAGGCAAGAAGCGCGGTCGAGGGGAGAAGGATGACGCAGGGGAAACATCAACCAAGAGGGCTCGTGCGGGTCAGAGCGAAGGTTCGGCTGATCTTCTTGATTTTAATTGCATGGTAAACTCATTATTCGACATTAGCCAAACCACCATCCAAGAAGTCGGGGAAGAAAGGTCGCAAGGCTAATGCCAAGCGCTGAATGATTGATACCCTTTGGCTGTTTGGTATTTCGTATATTGCTATATCATGTATTTATCCCTGTAATATTTCGTTCAATAGAATTGTAATGCCAACGAAAAGAGTTCATTAATGCAAATCACAGATACCGAATGGAGTCTATCCCTAAGCTTCTCCTGGCATGAATGATGGCCACCAATTCTTTGATACTTTCCTCCAGAATGACGACATTGTCCAGCAATTGTGATAGAGTGATCGTTCCCCCTTTCTCCAGCTGGTCATCATCATCCCCTCCTCCACTACCTTCAAACTCCAAAGTCCGATTCTGACTTCCAGGGTCAGCTGGTCGCTCGGACCATCCGGATCCAAAGACATCCTCTTCCTCTGCACTCCATTTCCGAGTACGTATAGGTGTCCAGGGACCCGTTGAAGGTACAGGAGCAGCAAGAGGTTCAACTTTGATAATACCAGTCTGCTGGTAATGTGAGCCGAATGGACTTGCAGAAACGGCACTACCAATTCCGCTCTCGCCCTTGCGTGAGGGCGTCGCTGGCTCCGGCGTAATGGGTCGGACTGGTGTTGGAACACTCTTGCTTTTCTTGGGAGTCAGGAATGATACAAATGATGAAGCCGTTTTCGCCTTTGCTTTTGGTTTCGTGGGTGTTTGCTGAACTGATGAGGTGGGATTTGGGACTCGAAGTTTATTCTCCGAGGAGATGTCAAGAGTCAGATTCAGCGCATCGGTAAGATTCTCGGAGAACAAGAGGCCCTGCCTCCGCTCCCGAAGGAATTTATCGAAATTGTCGACTTGTTGTCGATAGCGCTCGAGCTGATTAGCAAGACCATGGTAAATAGTATGCACCACTGGACGCGAATTTTCGTCCATAGTTGCAGCGGGGAGAATGCTAGTCTCATACACCAAATTTTCTTCAATTTTGAAATCGATGGATCGATCATCGTCACCACTGTCGTAGGTCGAGTCTGCGGCCCGGGTATTTTCTGGATGCGACTCGCTTAACGCAAATGTCAGCCATCCAGCCAATGAACGGTCTGGATGTAGAGCTAGTTTTGCGAGAAGACCGGTAAGAGCAATGTTGTAATCGGGTGTGTTTGAGAAGAAACAACGTAAGGAGTCAAGGATCTGGGACAATATGGGATCATTGACGTTCAAACGATGTTTTGTCTTCCGCCGTGCTTCGAGGTCTTGCTTCAAGTCACCTACAACCTGGAAAGCTGGCTGGTTTTGAATAGACAAAAGAGCATCGTGAAGGTAATAATGGTAACCCGTGTTGAACACATCCCCGTCATGTGAGGGATCAACCCGAGAGATGAGGTTCATATATAAATTCATCTCACGTTCATGGGTGTAGTACGTCGTTAGTGGTTGAGTGAAGAGGAGTTGGTCATTGTCGGATAAACGTGGAACCTTGTCCTCGGCTCCGGGATAACGAAACGCTGCTTCATCCTCGTTCTCTTCCTTGTGCTCAAGCTCGCCGGGGGAAGGCAGAAGCGCGGGCATAGGAAAACTCGTCGCAAGAGGATCCTGGATAACGATGAATATACGTTCGGTGGTGAGCTGGGGAAATCGTAGCAGTAATGTTTGAAGTAATTGTAATGTGGTGGTAACAGTCGCCTGAGACTTGGAGCGTAGGTTGGTCATGAGAAGATCCTTGAGAGTGAACCGACTAGTCGTGAAATACTCTGTCGTCCTCCTAGTATCGGGTGCCTCCATTTCCAGCAGCGTCATCGCGCTACTTTTTCTCCGTTTGCGCTTCGCTGCAGTCTCAGCCGATCGGATGGGTGGGGGGACTGATGAGTATCCAAGATTAAGTAGAGCTTGGGGTCTTTGACTCGGTCGAGGTTCGTCATTTTCCTCGTTAATGAGGAAGGTGACTAGAAGGTCGGAGAGTAGTCCATCAGGAAGTGTCCGAAGCATTACCTCAATGTAGGACATGACCGCAACAGCACTCCCATCCAAGTCGGAACACTCCAGAATAGAAGGATATAATACATTCTCAAGGAATATTCGTCGAACAGCGTCCAGTATCGATTGGACAATGGCAGTACCCACTAGAGCCGAAGCATCAACACTGTCTTCCTTGATGTTGCGCTTCAATACGTCTTGTAAAAACTCCAGGAGTTTGAGGAAATGGTCTAGTCGTTGTTTGAAATCAGGATTATTGGCGTCCTCTATTCCAATAGCGCGACTTTGTTCTTTTTTCAGCTCCAGCTGCTCTTCTACTTCCTGTGTTCGCAATCCTATGGCACCAATGGTCATTGTATCTCCACTCGCTAATTCTTCCACCTTGGGGAAGAATTCAATTTTCGACGGCAGGAGGGAATAAACGGCGCTAAGGCCAGCACCTAAAACCTCAGAGAAATCGCCATCGAGGATGTACTCTGCCAGAGCAAGAGCGGCATCCACAATGGGATCGGTTGGCACGATATCTTCAGCTTGGCCGTCTACTCGTCGGGACTGTTCGCCCGGAGACATTGCCACATCCATGAGGAAGAGAAGACCAGCACGGGAAAACTCTCCTATCTTTCCTTCTCGATGAACAAAGCGAAGGAGGTAATTAAAGAGCAGAAACTCGTATTCTGACTTCCTGTGCACAGTTGAGGGTTCGGCGGATGTAATGGTTTCCTGAGAGGGAGTCGGAGAGTTTTCTCGCTCTTCCTCTTCTTCGTCTTGCTCATCCTCGTCCTCTTCCTCTTCCTCTTCCTCGACCGCGAATAATGGTTCCGAACGATACCAGTGCTTGTCATGAAAGAATATCATCAGCAGCTCGCGATATATCCTGATCCTACTGCACAAAATGCAGAGGAGATTGACGACTGGAGAACGATAGTTAATTTAGGTATATATCCGAAACCATGGAAAAGCGTACGATCTTCTTCATATTCCGAAGGCTGGCCACGAATGGCATTTCCTGCAGCTCCCATGACACGAGAACGACCGTCCAACTGTTCCTGAATATCGTCTCCTACACATGTACGCAATAGTCGCAGAACAGCTCTGTGCACAGCTGAGTGGACAAGAAATTGTTCGTCGAGAAGTATAACCATGTTCTGTACAGCGCGCAGAACTTCAGCTTGTATTCCTGAGGGCCGATCTGGTTCGCTCAGTCGCACGAGTGTCCCAAGAACATCTAGTCGTGTTCAGGATTCATTTCCAGACTGAAAGCATGGAAACACACCATTCTTCAAGAGATACTCCAGACATGCACCCGTCCCACTAGGATCAACCGCTGAGCCTGCAGTGATCCAATGTCTGTTGAAGTATTTGACCTACCCCTCCTCTGTCCGCGTTGATTCCCAAACTAGCGCATCCACCATTGATTGTAACTGAGCTGGGACATCCGTCGACTTGATTCCTTGTAGGAGTTGTCGTTCATCTGGTTGTGTTAGCGTTGACTAAACTCGAAAGTAGCTCCGAATCAATAAATAATCACCAGGAGTGCAACGTTACTCACCTTGATATATGTCCACGATTTATGGAACTCTTGAGCGTGATCTATTGTTGGAGGCTTTGGCGCAGGCTGATTGGACCCTTTCAAAAACTTTGAGAAGTAGTCCATATAATGATAGGGTGAGAAGGGAGAGGTGGGAGTAGGTAGTGGCTGTAGAGCAAGTTGGAACTTGCAATCATTATTTACATTAGGTGTCTATGACACGTGGTTAAATCGCTATTTAATCCCTCTTCGCTCCCTTCAGAACACCTCCAACGCGTATACAGAGCCATATAGCCGCACAGATAATCGACATGTATACTATAACTTCGAAGGCACGCTGTGCTAGCTCCACCTTCAGGCATGGCACTAGCATCACGACCATTCCTGCCCAAAGATACACTCCGAAAATCGAATTCGGTTCCTCAGTCATTGCGGCTAGAAGACTGAAAATGATCAGCATTGATACTCATACTCTCCAGTTCACACTCACTAGCAAAGTGTACCAAAAATCGCTGTCGGTCGCCGACCTAATGCAGTCGCAATTGTCCTCTGTCCAGCCGCAACATCCGCGTCGACATCGACTATAGCACCCAGTGCATGTATGGCCGTCGTGCAGAGACTCAGCATGAGTCCCTTTGACGAAGACGGACCTGATAAGCCAGAGCCAGAGAAGCTATACCCACAGAACCAAGCAAGGAATACTATGAATCCGTTTGATAGGGAATCGAATACCGGGACCTCCTTCAGACGGAGGGGTGGGGAGGAATATTGCCAACCGAAGAAGACTAAGCAGAGAGTGGCGAGAACATTGTATCGCTGGCGAGTGAGGAGTGAAATTCCTATAATGAATAATGTCGAGATATACGCTGAAGCGCGGACCAGCGAGTGGTATTCTGGTTGAAGGACGCCCCCTTGAAGTCCATTGGATATTTTCCTTGGGTTGCGGTTGTCGGTCTCGTAGTCATAAACGTCGTTGATTCCAAAAACAACTGTACACTTTGTTAAAATTCTCAGTAGTGTCACTGGCGCGAGAAACTTACTGATACTCAATGGAATAGACAAGGAAAAGATTTGAAGTGCAGCAGCCACTACTGCAGGCAAAGTTTTTGGAATCTGACGGGAGTGAATAACTCCGATGCCAAATAATATCGGGCCAAAAGTCCAGGATGGTGGGCGGCTAGCAGTAGCGACCTTGAGGAGGCTTTGAACCCACGTCATGGTTGATGTGATTGACTGTCCACGGGCGCTTCCTGCCACACAAGTCACTCAACGAACTCCTCAACTGGGGTAACGACCCTGTAAGGAATAATTTCACTACCATAGTCATACCTTTCTTCTGTTTGTCTTAGAAACACACGTGAAGAAGCTGGACAAAAAATAAACAATACACCTGGGCGATAGCTACAAAATTGGTCCGTGACGATGACAACTATATCACAAGTTAAGTATTATTCATTATCGTTCGCCTTGACTTGAGGGCGTTGCTTTAAGTTCATTGTTACTTGGCTGCTACCCGACGAGAGGGTCGTTCAAGCCGGAGGCGACAAACATCATATCCTAATTCAACACCAGTGTCACAGTTGCTGCACTCGGTGTCCAACTTCCACTCCGAAGACTGTCTCGCGCTGGCGAACAGGGTGTCTCTCCGCTGGGCCAAGAGGCGTCAAGTCATGTAGCTGGGGGTTGCTGGGGCGGAATACATAGACGAAGCCAGCCAAATGAACAGTAATAACGAAGATACATCCACTGACACCTGCCTGGAGATCCCGAGACTGTCAGATACAGATTCTTGTCTTATGATTGCACTGAAGTAATTTACCTTGAGAAGCCACCCCTTGTTTTCCGCTTCCCACATAAGTACAGCGCAAGAGAGGAAGAACGTAGCAAACGAGACAAATGTCCAGGTCTGTTGCGAAGTGTAGATTTTATGTTGAATAAACGCCTCTCCTAAACTGGTGAATCCGCACCTGGGGTATCATTAGAGCAAATGTGAATAAAGCAGGGTGTTGTTTCATCAGACTCTGCAACGTGAATCAGTTGTTGGTCATGGCAGTGGGTTAGCGAGGGTCATACGTGGTATCGCGAGCCCTTCAGATCGCCCAAGACATAGATTAACCCAACCCCGAAACCAGTCGCCATGAGGCTGCTGAGCAGGGAGACGACGCCCAGAGCGAAGCCTGCTGTACTCAGTGGATAATCTGAGAAAACGACTGTCGAAACAGCACTACAATGACAAGTTCATGGTGAATCGGGATAATCTGAGCGTTAGTGTCTCACCCCATAACCAAACCGCACTTGACAACATAAGAAACCATGGTCCCATACGGTCGGATGGAGAGCAACATACCATCACGTTCAGATTGACCCATTTTCGACAGATGTTATCTCTGAAGTGTTCCCATTCAATAAAGTTCTCTCCGGGGGCATCGAGAACATTGTTCATTCTTTGCCAAGGAGTCGACCATCGAATAACAGCTGAAGCGCAGGCAGAAAGAGAACCCGTTAAGGATTTGTGATGGCTCCCTGGCATCCTCGTCCGGCAGTCAGCGGTAGTGCGGGTTGAAAGTGTTACTGGGGTGATTGAAAACAGTTGTATGTTGAGAAAACATTGAAGGAAGTTATGAGATGCAGGGAAGGAGAGATGAAACGTGTGAGCTGTGTGTGACTGACCCTTTGTTGGCCTGACTTGATGCCAAGGCTACTAGAATGGGCCAGTTTGAATGTGATACTCCTGGTATCTCAACAACCCTGCATCATATCGTCATTGAATATAATTCTTATCTAAGGTGTTTGGGGCACGCGGCCTTTCTAGCCCTCCCCTCCTCCTCGAGTTTCATATAAATACCTGGTGAGCGATTCTGCACGACAGAAATGGAACCTAAGTATAACCTCGCCCCTGCTAATGACAATTACAATCTCCCTAGCCATCGTTCTCGGACCCCCAAAGCTGTTGCGGGCGTTTTCACTCGCATAGAAAGGATTTTCAGGCTTCTACTGATTGGCTATGCTTCCGAGGGCGCTCAGTTTGAGTCAGTGTCCACATCATCTGTCTTGAATTCTTCAACTCATAAGCTATTCAGATTTGAGCAACACCGA
>QFDT01010577.1:0-14305 GCA_003315915.1 Macrolepiota dolichaula | reverse complement strand
CTCACTCAGCCAATAACCTGACTGGCCTCGTCGGTAGTATAGCTTAGATAGCTAGTCAAGGAATATTTAATTGACGCCTGGCATTGTAATATAATGGAGTCGACGGATTCATTGTTCGAGGAGCTTGTGGCGGGCCCTGAGATCACCAACTCCTCTCAAGTGGATGCGATGACTCACGGTAGCACCCTTGGTATCTGAATCTCTACACACAGCGCAGGGTAACCCACAGGTCTTCTAGGAGCATCGAGCATCGGTGAGATCGAAGAGTTGCCTTTAGTATGGCAGGGTAGTCACAGCCCGGCCTCGGAAAACGCGTCGATACAATTGCGGTCATTCTCGCGAGAGCATAGTCGTGGAGATGTGGGATGTGGGCGGTAGCGAATGGTGGCAGGGGCCCGAGCCCGCTGGAGAAAGGTCGACACCGACGTGGCTGGCAAGCTCCGTGCGATCAGGCAGCCCTACATATGTGATATGTCAACAAAAGTCAGGAGGTTTCACTTACCTCCATTGCGGGGATATCACAGTATTCCTTCCAATTACAGCTGGGCTGCGGGAATGCTACAGCTCATCTAGGAGCTTCCGTTGTCCTTGGCCGGGCTAATCTTGTTACTCACGGAGCTTTGAAGATGGTGAGCACAGAACGTCGCCGAATATTGATGTACACACTCGCAGGTGGAGCCATAGCAAATGCGTTTCCCTGATGGGGAGGGGTCATTTCCGGGAAGTCGGTTAAGGATACGTACCAAGCGTATGGGTGCTTTTCTCCGATGGGTTGCGGTGCCACTCGAGAATCTCCTCCTATTCTCCTCTTCTGCTCTTCACGCTTCACGTCTTTGCGCTGTATATTCAACTCTGGTATAAGCGTGATTGATTGCGAAGTACGATCAGGTTTGGATTGGAAATTCAGCATGTATGTTCCCAAGTTGGACACATGATTCCGGAGACGGTACTGCCGTTCCTGAGGCAGAATCTTGTAAAAAGTGGTGGAATGGGGGTCCGTGATTGGTTGAAGAGAGCGTATGGAATGGCTCAGTATCTGTGCGGCAAGTGGTCCTGAGCTTGGATGTCCTCTACGGATGTCCTCCAGCAGTCTTGGGATTCTCGCACCTTTTCCAATAAAGATAACTCGTGAGCCATATCTTCCTTGCTTATACAGCCCATTTCAGATCTTCTATAAGGCCGCGTTTGGTTATTAGATGCTCAATATGACTACAGTCGGTCGGTATTAGAGCGCGGAAGTGTTAGCTGCAAGAAGATATTCAGTTGTGGATATGCGCACCATTAACGGATTGGGCCCACTCCAGGTCTTATATTCTTTTGATCCTGTGAGGTACGCGATGCATTCACCCGCCAATTGTATCAATAATCATGATGGCGAATGGTTATGACATACACTTACTTGCATTTCATGAGAGCTTAGTGAGGGTTGAATAAAGGTTTTAGAAAGCTTCAACGTGACTGTCAAGCCTCGAAGGCCAGTTCTCTGATATGCTTAGTAGAAGGTACACTGTGCAAAACACGATACTTACTCAGTTTTGACGGATCTGTTTCCGCGACAACCGAGTGTGGTCGTGAGCCCATGGAATCCCAGCAAGGACGTGCAGCTGATGACAGATTGTGTCAAACACTGCTGATCGCGGAGTGATGATGTGACATCGGCACCCCACTGCAATTCAACTCCGCCGTCTAGCAACCTCCGACCGTCAATACCCAACGTAGCGTCCAAATGCATCCTCTGTTACTGAATTATTCCGCTATACCTCATCTATTGGTTGAATCCTGGCTGCGCTTGTCCAGGTGTTGTCTATCCAGACTGGAGGGAATTCACAGCTTGAAAGTCTCACCGACGGTTCCTTTTGAGACGGTATTACATCACGGAGACCTTGGCTCGCTTTTCCAAATAGTATTGTACAAAGTTTTTTGTTGTGGTTATATACTGGTGCACGACTTGGGTGTATGGTGTATGTGAGGGAAGATATTCACTACTGACCTGGTGAGTAAAGTGTTGTGATAAACTGAGTCCGTGTTCAATCTCCCCGATGTCCTGCATGGCCATCGACAACCCCCTGGAGATAATTGATAACCCCTCTACACACCATCCCTCCAATTATATCGGCGCCGCCCGTGTACCCACAACGCTCTGGTTGGCCAGCATCTGATATATCAGATCATATGATGGTAAGGTTCGCGATCCATCCTGCTCGTTGGTGGGGCTTGTTCCTATCCAATTAGTACCCAACCAATAGGGTTGTCATGGAGGCTCACGGCCTTGCTGTTGTCCGCTACAGTTGTCGCTATGGCTTCGACGACACCTAAATTGTTAATTTGGAGCCTGAACTGCACCAAGAAAAAAACAACGGACCGAGTTCTTCCCAACTTTTCTAACGTTGACCTGAGGTCCACTCAGCGTCTCGTTCATCATTGGTCACATTCAACCCTTGCTGCCCAAATGAGAGCGGTAACATACTCCTTTTGTTTATATATCAACACCCTTCCGACGGTTAGTGCGTCCTAAGTGAATCACTGACTGGATTCTAATAAACGGTTTGTCATCGCCTCCCTTAGACAAGTGACTGGATTCAATCATTGGGTGAATATAAGCGATTGGGAAGATATATTGATTGATACACACCCCACAGAGCGTGTTTTTTGCTTACCGAGTTTACCTTGTCCCAGGCCTTCCCTCCGACTTCCTCCCTTCGCGGTTGCAGCAAGCATGTGGGCCATCCCCACAGCAGTTTGAGTGATGTTCGTTGTTTCCTTGGTATACTGAACGGGATCAAGCCCGCATTGTCAATGATGAGCGGTAATCAAGGATTATCTATGACATACCCACTCTCGCAATCTTTGGCCACTCCGCTGGGCAATTTGTGCAATAAGCCCGGTACTTGTCCATTATCAACTCGACGTTGACCCCTATATTGTCGTGGGTGTCTTTTACGGGTTTACGCACCGAGCCCCGTGTCATCCCGGCGGAGGGACGCTGGCCCCAACCCTCTTTAATAGTGGTCTCAAGAAAATAGTGGCCACCTGCCTGTGACGTTCACACTATAGGCCACTTGTTACCAAAACTCGCGCCTCTCAATATAAAGATATCCCTATCAGCCGGATGACAGGGTGGTGGGGGTTGGCAGGGTCATCGGCCAGATGCGAATACATGTGTACATGAGGCTACCTCTACCTTCGTTGCTAAACGCGGACTCACGGAATATAAGGATGAGTGCAGGTTCAGATTGACACAAGAAACTCACTGATTGCCCTCGACTCTGAGCTGTCTTTGTTGCAAATTTGGATGTGGACTTTTGAGATGTTCCCTGACTCGTCAAACGCTTTTTCCGAACCCATACTCCTTCGCCGATCTCAGCAACATAAGATTGACAAGTAACATCTGAGCGTCGGCCCAAATCAAAATGTATAGGCCAGCAATGATACGGTTCCAGATCTGGACGTGCGCGAAGGGGTTCGCAGGATATGTTTCAGATACCCACTGTACGCTGAAATTGTACCAGATACTCACTTCTGAGAGCCCAACCTGAGTCTGAGTGAGTTCAACAACAAGCTGGGCGTGAGGAAGGGAACTGTTCAGCGGCAGGACCTGTGGTTTGGGAGATCGCGGCCTGAGACTCGACAATCGGCGGAACGTTGAATTCTCCATCACCGAGGTCACAGGGGCTGTGTGTGTCAGTCGACGAGCAACGAGCAAAATCAACGACGCCGTTGCTGTTGTAAGAAATCAATTGAAGTGCATAGCTTCAGGTTCACATTTTATCCAGCATTTCCGCTCTGCCGTTTTCGACCCTCCAACGATCTAAGTCAAGCCGCCGCCCTACATGTACCTTATGCCTGGGGTGACTCTGGTAAGGGAGGCGGCTCCATTCATGGAAAAGGGGGCACTCACCCTAAGAGAATATGCCCCGCGTGTCGCTTCTTCTCAGGACAAAACTTTTGTGTGGCTAATCACGGCTCACAGCTCGTGGTTAAGTATATTGAACTACCGTTGGATGGACAAGTATGGCAATGAGACATCCTGACCCCAAAGTAGAGTCAATACATGTGAGGTCGGCGATCCGATAAAATGAGATTAGCGCACCTCAATTTCATTGGAGCGTCGGCGAGCATCGGAATCTTGTTTCTATATGTGACGGTACATATAGTCAAGCTTTAATAGTGCTGCAGTTCATGAAAAATAGGGCTCGATAACTTACATAGATTGTGAGGGCGAGGGTACGGAGTGTTGAAGCCCACTGAACTCAAGCTCATCGTCGTTGAGAGCATTGTTGACGGTGCCATCGAACAGGCTGGAAAGTGCAGGCACTGCACAACGTGCAAGCCATGGCTCTGAGTTCCTGATAACAACTTCCTTGATAAACCGGGATTCGGACGGAAATATGGATGAGTCATGATGACATACCCGACGGTTTCGAGCTTCCGAGCTCAACCCCAAGTTCTCTTCCTTCCATTTTACCAAATACAACTTGAACCTGGATTATCAAGTTGCTGGTCCAAAGCCTCACAGCAACGGTCGCCTAACAATTCCAACCGTCCACAAGATTGTCCAAGATGATTGATAATTATCGATGATTACTGGGGCGCTGAGTTGCACGAGCATAAAAGCCTCCAAATATCACCGGGAAAGGCGGGCTATTCAACAGTTTTAGGATTCCAGGGTGTAACATGTCGTCTGACGAAGGTAGAATTGAATACTGAAACCGATGGAACAAGGGACTCTGAATCCCGCACAGCAGAGGACCAGAAGTTCAGTGTGTGACGTTATACAGCTGTGTCACACTCTAGGACCCTGGATAGTGACATCACTCCTGTACGTTTCGACACACTTTCGTTCACACAGCCCTCTCATATAGCTAATAGTACGATGTTACCAAGGCACAATACCTAAACGAGCGACAGTATTCTGCAAACAAGTCCCCTTACACAAGTGTGAGCAAACTCATTCTATTTTGAGAATGTATCATTCTGCCATTGTATTGCGTTTCGTTAAGAGAAACGTAATGTTGATGGCTTGTGCCCTCTGATAGACCAGGTGATAGACGGAGACAATTATGTTGAACTCAATGGTTTCTCAGGCCGCGTTTCTGGGCGTTCTTGGTAGTAACGGTATGGATTGCGGCCGGATATTCCGAATGATGCGGTTCATCGAATAGTTGTCTGTGTTCCGTGTATGCTCGAATTTTGTACATATGGCCCCACGCAACACGACAGATTATGTATCCCATAGGCCTATCATAGGAATGAAGCTCGGACATGATGCGCATGATGTCTTGTGAACGGATGTTGATTGGACAATGTCTTCCACTACTTGGAATCATTAAACTCCAGTCGTGCTCGGCCTTGCAGTGAAGCAATATACTAACAGGTACGCAGACATCTTCTCCGATCCCTGCTGTCCGTATGCACCAATAACCCGGTACTTCGAATACCTGGTTCTTCTTTGCCTTTGGGTCACTCAAAGACCGCCGCAAGCGACGATAGTGTGAACACTCGATATTCTCCCCGGAGAAAACAGCTTGACCAATGAGACGTCGCGGGTCGTATTGTGAACTGAGTCAGGGACTCCCATTTGCGGGATGCGCATTCAGATAATGTAATCATTCCTTGAGGCGAACTGTTCAATAAGGGGCTGTCTTGAGATTTTCCGGGGCTCTCCAATGACATGCGTACCATGACTTGTTGTTGGTCGGGGGATGGATGCCCGGCTCGTTGTCTGAGGGCGGCGTTGGAAGAAACGGGGGTTGGTTTGGGTACTGATATTGAAGTTAACTACTGTCTGTCACTTGGATATGGTGGCACCGGTATGAGAAGACTTTGTGGGTGGGCCAAAGTGCGGTGCCATGGAGAGTGAGATCTCGACTCGTGGCTTCTCAGAATGGGGGCATGAAAGCTCTAACCAAATGGCCCCCGTGAGGGTGTTTGATTTATTGTCGTCGCATTTACAGGTTATATATTTATTTCCCGTGGATTTACACGAATATCGCATATTTATTACATTGCGTCGTTCAATTCACCGCCGTCCTTAACATCTAGACACCAATGTCAACAGGAGAGCACCCAGCAACGACCAAGCCGGACTAGAACCTGAGTCAGACATCAAGCGTCTGGAAGCAATGCCAAAGCACCCACGAATCTGCTATCCTGGCAACAAACGGGAAATTGGTCGCAAAATTCACCACTGTTAAGGACGCCAGCGACCGTGATGGGGTTGCATGTGCCGTTACCGAGACCAACAATCGCGTTGGGGGGTAAGATGGCTAGGTCAATGATACGAAACAATTTTTCCGAATTTGAACTCATCAAGTGTTGATGAGGCAGTGTTTTCAAAAGTTCCCTTGAATCAAGATATTAGCACAAACACCAGTGTCACACCTTGGAACAAGACGCACTGGTCGAGGAATTTCCACTCGGTAACTTTGAGTGAATACGTACCCATTAAGGCTAGAAGCAAAGGATTAGTCGGATTCAAAGGTATTCCTCTTTACTCCCTCCGTATTTCCCTTTATTCAAAATATCTGACACATCAACAGAGACCAAGCAAAGGAAAACGTGATTGAAAATCAAGAGATATTACCGAATACATGTGTGGGTGTTGTATTCTGTCAATGGGTAATCCCGCAAACCAATCCAAGTAGGAATACCGATCCTCAGGGTAGTCCTTGATTGCACAATTGCCAAAGTCGTGGATCTACTTCAGATAGCAACGACAGCTCATTAGACTTCCGTGCGAGTACGTGGCTCGGGATGGACGTAAAGGAAAGGGGGAAGGAGATGTAGTGAGAAGAAAAGTGAAGGTAAAGGCAAGCAAGGAGGGGGATCCTTACGTTAACCGCTAAGGATAGCATACAAAGATTGCGGCAATTGGTGAATACCGGTGCCTCTTTGGTGATGTCTCAAATGTTATCGTTAATCTATTGTAAGCATCCCCAGACTTTTGTGATGATTTCTGAGGTGAAGGAGCCACAATTCTTCAAAGCCTTGCTGTGTTATACGGTGATCGGTCGAGTTTTATAGAGGTTTGTTGAGGAGTTGGAGGGACAATCATCCACAAAACATAAAGTATTTAAACCCATACTCGGAAAGATCAATTTACTCTATCAACAGTTGACAGTGTACTCTGACGGCCGCAATAGACTCGGACAGCATGCATTGAACCGAGAGCCTAGACTCCTCCATTGATAAATACAATATATTTATATATACCTGCACTATTTATCTATATAACAGACATATGGCGAGAAGAAGTTCTCAACATCGTCCCCGATAAACCACTTTGACCAACCTCCTCTTTTGCTGCATCCTACTTCTCTGCTACACACACCATGAGTGACTCACCGGAACATGAAGAGATAGTGCAAGCGTCATATGAAGGTGCCGCTGAGCTGACAGTAAGCCTCCCTGAGCCTCATACGATGATTATCCTCAGAGAAATTCAATAGGGTGGTACAAAGCCAACCTCTGTGGATGAACTGAACACTCTTCTCAAATCGTATGCGTCCAAGAAGTTCCGTTCTACCTTTGGCTATGAATACGGAAGCGTTCCTCCCGACTCTCTCCGTGCTCGAGATGTTCCATCCGCGCTTGTCACTTTTAACAGTATGCTCAGCTTAATCCCTGACTACAGGATTGGCGATGGCCTCTGGCATTTCAGTGGAGACTTCTTGGAGTAATTTCCTCTTCCTTGAAACTCAGGATTCTCTCTGATTTGTCTATTGTTTTGAAGTGGTCTGAATAACCTGGACAAAGCCTACAGAGGTGCGCCTGTCAATAAGCCTTTGTCGACCCACCTAATGAGTCTATCACTAGACCAACTTTATGAAAAGTTGCCCGTTATTTATCAGCAACTTATTAGCGTAGCCACCAGCGGAGTGTGGACATCCCACCGTATCGATGAGTTCTATAATGCCGATCCTGCGATTAATCCCCTACGCCAAACCGGTCTCATACTGGTCTGGTACAAGGCACAGACACTCTCAAACGGACAGACAATTTCAATCACCTGGGTATTCCCTATAATGGTGCGTAGGTGTTGACCACCTCAGTTCTCCTTGTGACACTTGACTTGATCAGATGTTTTATGAACTCGAAGATCCAGTCAACATCGCAAGGCAGGACCTCATCAAACTTCTGTTCACTAAGCTTCAAAGTATCACCAATGGCGGCAACCATGACGGTCCCACCGCCATAGTCCAACTCACCAAATTGATGTGCGAGCACACGAAGAGTGAATTCAAGAGGATCTTTGGTGTCGAGGTTAACGGCAGCAAAACGGTTCTTCCCGATTCTAGACCTTGGGGACCAACTCGTGCTTTCGAAGGCCTTTTCTCAGCCACGCACTGGCCTGTAGATACGTTCGAAGTTGAATCGTGGTTGGATCATGAGATTATGAAGTACGTAAAGTTCACTGATTCTCTTGTTAAGACTAGATTTGTTAATGCCACCACCGTACCAGACGCGATGGTGAACAGTTCCCGCCGGGGCTCCAGAGTATGTCAATAATTACATCGCACATTAGTACAAGGCACTGACCTGGGTCTAGGTACTGTGTACGATAGCATCCGTGACCTCACTCTGCAGTGCTCAAACGACGAATATGAAGCCAATACCTGGTCCCGCGCTCGTGTCAGGAAGATAATTGAGACCTTGAAAAATGGCACCGATGTGCAGCATTGCGCGTGCTATCTGCTTGTACATGGTGACCTCAAGGAAGAGGTATACGGAAGGGATGTTGAGGTGAAGGGGTTGCTTGTATACTATCTTGGGGTGAGTCATAGGATTGTCGTCAAGACATTGGGATCCGGGATTGGTGACATGTCCATTCGTAGGTTTTTGCCACCTGTACATTGGCAAAATTGAAACCGGAGGCAATTGGAGCTCATTGAGCTGGGTGCCGCTCTTGAGATCTATTGGTGAACCTTGACTGCCGATATGAATGAACATTCAATACTACTTCGTTGTATTACCAAGAAAGCATCCTGTACAATTGTCAACGAACTCACTGAGTCAATAAACACGCGCGTTAAGCTCGAGATCCTCATTGATTTAGGGAGATCTTGCCACCCATAGAAGTTAGTCATATCACTTGCTTGCGGTGGCTAACTTATTTTTAGGACGAATGATGATCCTAGGGAAGGCCAATTTCTAGTTATACGTACTCTTGAAAAAGTGGCATTGTCGTGTTACCAAGTGTTTCACTGAATTGATCGCGCAGAGGTGTTGTGTCCGGGCAGCCTTCGTAGAAGTTGGATGTACTTGGAAAGCCATCGTATTCACTTGTATGGGCATCGGACCATCACCATGTCTTACTCTCAGGGATATTTGGGCGTACCATTGTATCATTGATCTCCAGCACTGCGGTTTGACAATAGGTAACAATTCTCACGAGCGATGTCTCCATCCACTCGTTGCTTTGACAGCCAGATTGTAGAATACCCTTGGCTCCCTTCTCCCTTCCTTGCACGTTCGAACTAGTCCCTTTGAAGATTGCACCGGCCTTGGTTCGTTTCTTTTTCCTCCCCATTGTACGGATTGACCTGACGATGGAAACTGAGGTGATAAAGCAAGAAGGACGAGGCTGCTAAAGCTGTTCAAAGGTCAATGCACTAGATCAACAACTCGCACGCCGAAGCGCGCACCCCAGCACGCTTGGAAGGATCGTGTCTTCTTGGTAAAAGCAGAACCGTGCATGATTCAGTTAATGACGAGTTAGCAGTCGTAATAATATAATGAATATATGGCGATTAGTGGTGGTTTGTGGCTCGTGACATATATTTGGTAAGTCGGTTGGCCATGA
This sequence comes from Macrolepiota dolichaula, assembly GCA_003315915.1. NCBI lineage: Eukaryota > Fungi > Basidiomycota > Agaricomycetes > Agaricales > Agaricaceae > Macrolepiota > Macrolepiota dolichaula. The sequence goes on along the minus strand of QFDT01010577.1, from coordinate 4,503 downwards.
GAACGTTCTAGCCCATTGGTGGAGGCGAGAGGAGGGGGTAGCGCGCTGTGATGATCGTCTAAGCGCAATAAATTTTTCGGTAGACGCGAAAGCGCTTGCCAGTAGGGGTTTTGTTTTTCGTAGAATGTGGATGGTTGTGTTAGTTTGATGGGTGATCGATAACATTGTGGCTGTGCCAAGAAAGGTTTGACGGTGACTGCGATGGACCCAGTCGTCTCCCCGGAAATAACCGCTGAACTGACACAAATTCTCTCTAATCTCGTTCAGGGAGACAATGAAATTCGTCAAAAGTATGTTTTTATTAAAACATACGATATATTTCTGACAAATTCCAGTGCCGAACAGGCTGTTAATGAGCGGCTCGCACAGACACCAGAGCAATATCTCCTTGCGCTCGCCCAATTCGCAATTATCGCAGAGCTGGATGTTATGCGCTCCTTCTCGCTCGTTCTTCTGCGCCGGCTACTTTTTCGAGTGTCCCCAGCACCCTCGCAACAGCACCAGCCACGGTTGACGCTCTACGACCATCTTTCCTCCAACACCCTTACCACTCTCCAACGCCTCCTCTTGCATTCTCTCACCCACGAACTCTCTCAGGACGTACGAAAGAAAGCTGTTGATACTATCACAGACCTGGCCAACCAGGAAATGACTCGAGGTCGTCCCTGGCATGCTCTCCAATCTCAAGCTTTCGCAATGACCCAAATCCAGGTCGCAGATCGTGGTGTACCTCCAGCAGCGCTCAGGGAGAGTGCGTTTCGTGTGTTTGCTGGCTGTCCGAACCTTGTAGTGGATCTGCAGACAGATGCTGTGTTGGGCGTCTTTCAGAGAGGTCTGCAAGACAGCGAGAGCGTAGCGGTGAGTTATCCTTTGTGATTAGTCGTTCAATTCGCTTGATCACCTACGTAGGTTCGTCATGCATCCCTCCTTGCCGCCGTGGGTTATCTCACGGCCGCTGATTCTCAGCAACTCTCCCGTTCCCTAGCGCTTATGAACCCGATGCTCGAGACTATCCACATCCTCTCCCAATCCCTATCTCAGCCTTCAACGACACCAAAACCTGTATACCAACAACTCACACAATTCCTTACTACCCTAACTCCTCTGTGCTCGTCGCATCCAACGCTCTTCGCACCTCACCTTCAATCCCTTCTCTCCTTTTTCCCACAACTCATCCTCCCAGCCGTCGATAGCGGTCCAACCCCAACAATGAGCCGCCCATTTCCTCCCAGTGCATCACGGCAAGATGCCTTCGTTTTTCCACCTCCTGGGACATCGGCGTCGGCACCTGATCCCGAAATTGACGATGAGGCAGAAGCACGTTCCACTATGCGTCTCACAGCCCTTGAATTCATGATCAGTCTGTCCGAGGCTCGCCCAAGCATGGTTCGCAAGGCGGAGAACTGGGTTGCTGTGATGATCCGTGCATGTCTTGAGGGCATGAGCGAGTTAGACGAGGACGAGGATATTACTGTATGGCTCAAGGACGATGTAAGTCGTCATGGTTTGCTTTTTCCGTTTGCTCACGATGTTTTAGCCCTCCACTGGCTCGGGCACATCCGATGATTCACCCCCTTCCCTATATGAACAATCGCTTGACCGTATCGCCTGCGCATTAGGTGGCCGGGCCGTTCTTCCTCCTGCTTTTCATCAAATACCCTCAATGCTCGCAGATTATGATTGGAGGGCTCGTCACGCTGGTTTGATTGCCATCGCATCCATCGCAGAAGGGACGGGGAAGGTTATGCTCAATGAGCTTGGGAAAATTGTTGAGTACGTCGCCACTATTCTCAACCAGATCTTTCTGGATCAAATCTCTTCTAGTCTTGTTACCCCAATGTTTCGTGATAGTCACCCTCGCGTTCGCCATGCGGCTTGTCAATGCGTGTATGTATCGATCCCTTTCTTTTCTGTTTAAGTCTCATAGATGTAGAGGCCAGCTGTGCACCGATCTTGAGGTGAATTTTTGAAACCCGTCTTGGTCGAAATTCTAATTTTTCCATAGGAAGTTATGCAAGAGCGATATCACCAACAACTATTCTCGGTACTGATACCCACACTCGAGGATCCAGAACCACGGTGAATATATCTCTGTATCTTTCCAAGCCAATCTAACCCTCGTAGTGTTCATTCACATGCCGCAGCCGCCCTCATCAACTTTTGCGAGGGCGTTGGACACGATACCCTTATTCCATATCTTGATCCCATCGTCGAACGACTTCTTCGACTACTCAACCCAGGCGGTGACGAATCCCAGGTGCATCGCTACGTCCAGGAACAAGCTATCACAACTCTTGCTATGGTTGCCGATGCAAGTGAAGCGACATTTGCAAAACATTATCCAACAATCATGCCTTTATTGCTCAATGTTCTCAGGAACGCCGATAAGCCCGAGCACCAGCGCCTTCGCATCAAGGCTATGGAATGTGCTGGTCTCGTCGGTAAGTGCCTAAACTTCTGCATGCGAATCAATGCTGAGCTCCTTGGTAGCAATCGCGGTAGGCCGTGAAATATTTCGTCCGGATTCGGCTCCCTTGATAGAACTTCTAATGCATATTCAGAGTACGTCTAGCATCTAGGATTGTTGGCACAATCTGATTTTTTTAGAGAGTCCTCTGGATCCAAACGATACTCAACTGACTTACTACCTTATCTCTACTTGGGCAAAGATAGGACAGGCTCTCGGCGTTGAATTTGAACCATATCTCCCGCTCGTTATGCCCAGTATATTGAAAACAGCGAGCTCAAAGACAGATATCTCGGTGTATGGTGGGTAACACTAAAACACTTGTCATAAAATTGCTAACAAGATCACACCAGACGACGATGACGATTCCAATAATGAACGCGAGGGCTGGGAGACCGTGCAGGTCGATGGCCGAACTATGGGTATCAAGACGTCCGCGCTCGAGGAAAAGTGCCAGGCGTTTGAAACGTTACTTATTTACTGTTCGACACTTGGAGGGAAATACGCTCCCTACCTAACACCAACTCTAGAAATATGTATACCCTGCCTCAAGTTTGATTTTCATGAGGGTGTTCGAGAGGCTAGCGCTATGTGAGTTATATCGCTGTTGATTATGACTTTATCTCATCATTTTACTCAGGCTGGTCCCTCGCCTCCTTGATTCCGGAAAAATCAGCAACACGCTCTCGTCTCAGATGGTCACCGCGACCTTCAACCAACTCATCTCCTGTATCCGCTCCGAACCCGACTCTTCTTTCCTCGCCTCCTTGTACAAATGCTTCACCGAATCGTTGCAGGTAATTGGTGGACCATCCTACCTTCCGCAAGAGTATCACGCAGGGATCATTGAAGCTACTAAGCAACAACTCCAAGCACTCGCTGATAAACGCAAGTCCCGCGCTAATAGACTCGCTGGGGACCCAGACGTGGACAAAGACGATATTGCGCTGTATGAGCAATTTGAGGAATTTGCGCTACAGGAGATGGATAAGCTATTGATGGATCTAGATAGGAATCACCCGTTGAGGATCGCGGTATCGAGTGTGAGAGATTTAGGGGTAAATGACTGGGATGCGGACGAGGGCGAGGAGGTCATTTGATCGGATTTCCGTTGTATTACAATAGAATATGACTGTAGTAAAATTGTAGGATCATACATGGGACTCTAGGACTCCAAATTTGTCTCCCCGAACACACGGAGCGCGCAATCATCTTTAGAATTTGAGGGTCATGAATATGGTGCGCATGTATAAATATATGTAATTTGCTATACTGGGGATGGGATATCTATCTCATTGGCATCGATTTTCGACGAAACCTCCCCCTTCATGATCGTCCAATGACATACAAAACATTTCTCCCGGACCTACATTACTCCATATCCATACACTATTTTAAAAATCCAATCGTATTCGCTACACCGCAAATCGTGATCGTTGTCGCAGACGGGGTCCAATATGCTCAAATATAAATCTGAGTACCACTTTTCAGATAAATGCACGAGCATGATAACTCAAAAAAAAACTTACGGTAGAGGCGCAAGGACGGTTGTCAGACCAGCTAGAAGGGCAGTCGCGCCGACCGTTCCGAGCTTTGCATACATCTCTGCTGCGAATAGTGAGAATATGGCTGCGAATGTTGATCTCATGGCACCGTTTGCAGCCATGGCGGAAGCGGCGATCGGACGGTAGGTTGTCACGAGGTAGGTGAATGTTGATACGAACACGAAGTACATTCCGCCTCCGAATGGTATTGAAGCTGCAATCGGGGCGATCCAATGAACATGTGGATAAGTAGTAAAAGCTAGCGAGAAGAGGCCTATGTGGGTGGGTTAAGTGTGTGGATAAGGACGAGAATTCTTTGAGAGTCGGTTACCGATGGGGACAAAAATTCCACCAACTTGTCCTATGCGAAGTCGGGCTTCGGGTGGTACTACGCCCCCGTTTTTCTGAGATATCTTCTCGTAGTATCTAAGTGAGTAGTCAGTCAGTATTTCACATAACCTCAGCTTTGCGCAGTCAAACCTATTCCAAAAT
>QFDT01010569.1:0-11624 GCA_003315915.1 Macrolepiota dolichaula | reverse complement strand
ACCAGCATTGATGACAGCCTCTAGGTCGGGGACGGAATCCTTCATCCAATCACCTAAAAAAGCTCGGGTTCGACTCATGCGGTGGGTTAAGAAAGGAACTCACCTGTCATTGCAAAATTCTGGTAGATCACGTCACTGGACATTGTCCAATTGGCTTCAGCGCCGATCTTGGATGCAACAGAATCTAAATATACTTGTGGGTCGCGAGGGTATGGGTCGGTAGGTGGATCAGGGGTATAATAGGGCTATGATATCAGTTAGTATGGCGTTTTGGGCAGAAGAGATCAACTATTTCACATTAATATTCCGAACGAGAGGTCCGACGACATTTTGATTGCAGTAATCTTGTGCGCCAGAGCATGTAGCATCTGTTCCGTTATTATAACAGAGAGATATCTAGGAGTAACAGGTTGGCAAAGTCAAGTTGGAAGTTTCCAAGACGTACCTTGGCTTTACAGCCATCAGAGCGTGTCCATGAGTCGTTAGCGAAAGTAAGGTCCTTTGGGTCGAATGTACGATACGTATTATTAGTTGCGTAGTCTATGATCCCTTGGTACTGGGGTAGAGGGCCCTGTCGACTTAAATGAGTACCGGAGGTGTAGCCCGACCCAAAGATAACTGACCGTTAAACCGTTCCCAATGCCCAAAAACTTAAGATTTAACGTAGATCCTGACACTTGACCAGAAGCAATAGCTGCATTTTGGGACATGAAGTACCTGTCCGGGTCTTTAATACAATTTTAACAATGATATGGAAATCTAACTCACGTCGCAAATGCTGGACCATAGTGACCACCATATCTATAATCCATGAGGTTCAACTTTAGTGAAAAACGAAAAAGAAGCTACATACGACTCAGTCCAGATGGCCATGTCACGGTCCTTGTACTTGGAAAACTTTGAATCGGAAAGCCATATTTGAATGAACGTCCAGATATCATGAGCAGCGTCAGCCGAAGTTGCAACGACACGATTTCCAGTCGAAAAGCCGACCCCAACCGGCTGGTCAATATATAATATATTTGCCCGTTCGTTCCATGAGTAAGGATTCAAGGATACTGTGTCGGTATCATTGTTGATACGACAGGGTCCATGTTCTTGTATCAAGCCTACCATACTCGAGCTTCCAGGCTGTCAGGAGATCAGTTGCTGTGCATATATTCAAGTCGTGAGCGAGCACTTACTCCTCCATTGAACCAGAGCGCGAGGGGTGCAGTATCAGGGTTGTTGCGGGCAGCAAAGAACCAGAACCTATCCGTAGTTCAGTATTAGAGACCAATGCCAGAATCAGCGGTTCTATGGCCTACCATATGCTCCCATCCTCGCTGATATCTCCATAACCTGAGGCCTGGTGTACGCCCTGCGTCGTCTCTTTTTAGGTGAAGGAGGGTTAGGAATAAGTAAAGTTGCAATCGGTGAGGGCGGACGCGCGCCAATGGCCACTCACCACAGACCCCAGAATTCTCAACCACACCCCGTAATTTATTAGGTACACGCTGTATGTTGGTATTGGTAGGATCCCTAGTTGTAAGGATGCTCGAGGCAGAGGGGTATGCACTGGGATCTGTACCAACTCCGCCGAGAGTACCATTCCTCATAGGTATCTGACCAGCTTGTCCTTGTGTGATAAGAAGTGATGTTGTCAAAGCCAACGCATGACTGAATTTCATGGTGGGCTCAAACTTATGCTTGGGAGAAAATATAGCGGGGAAAGGAACAAATCAACTTCTCGTCACGTCATAGGCTCAAACTGGTTGTGATGGGCAACTGTGTGAGTTGGCTGTGTGTCGCCAACCCAAAAGTGGCTGCAGGGGTGTCGTAATTATTGTTACTCAGATTGATGCCAACAGTCAGATGTGTCGTCCTGCCGCCCTGAATCGCTGGAGAGGAGGACAATCAATGAAAGACAATGAGGGAGTGAGCACAAGATCGTTAAGACATACACATATAGCAATACTATACAATACAACGAGGCAAATTCCAGTACATGGTGGAGGAGCAAGTGGACCCGCGTCCTCAAGATACTACTAGTTCAACCAAGGGGTCGTGAAACACAAAGCTAAAACTGTCAGAGCATGGTGAGACAAACAGGATAATAAATGGGGGCAGACACAGTACAACCGCTTGGAATAGCACGAATGTGACTATCCTGAGATAGTCACCTGGTACCACTTGAAACGGCGGCGTGGGTAGCACAACCCCTCAATGAGGAGGCTAAGGTCAGGACATTAGGAGAAATGTCACAGGTCTCTATACATACACATTGTACACCCGAACACCTATCACGCTGGGCTAAACCAGTCAACCTTAATCCCAAGTGGAATCACTGAAATTAATATCTATCTCAATCTGAAAAAATAGCTCAGCACAACAATGCCAATCATCATTCACACATAAGCACGCACCGAGGCCAACTCCCTCTCAATCTCAACCGCCAAAATCTCCGAAAAGGTCTCCAAATCCCCAGCAGCTCTAGGCCCACACGTCGAACATCGCTGCGCATTCAAAACGGCGTGCTCTCTCAAATCAAACTTCTTCGCGGAGACACCCCATGGCCGCTGCTGGAGCTCGACCGCCACGTCCTGAATCCATTGTACAAACCACCTCCGAGACTCGGGATATCCTGTATCCCTCCTCGCACGCACCCCAGTTCCAGGACATTTCTGACAGGCGATCCAGACCCATTCATCGTCAAATTCGGCCAGAGCGGGTTGCATCTTGACCCGGGATGCGGCAACCTCGCCGCATATCCGGTGATATTGCTGCAGCCGATGGTACGCAGCAGCAGTGATATGGGCAAGCTCCTCAAAGCAAGAGGTGCTCGTCATCGGTTGACGGAGGGTATACCGCGCCGCTATCTTGGCCTCCGGTACCCATCCGAACCGACACGCAATCGCGAACACTCTCAAGGGTTGTGATTCCACAAAACGGGGCTCCACAAGCGTCTTTTTCGCAAACGCCTTGACGCCTTCCATTTCAAATTTGAATGCCGCCTGTGTGATGGATTGAAGCTCCTGTAAAGATGATAATCGGGGCATTTCTAGGAGCGCGATGGGATAACAGAACTTCAGCAGAAGGTGAAGCGTCCGCTTATCCTCCGACATCTGAACAACAGGCACGCCATCTTCGTACTCCTCGGCGTAGATGGGTGTATTCGGCTGAGGAAGTGTGAAGATCATGGCGAAAAAGGGGGACGCCAAGGATAGGAATAGCTTAAAGACTCGGAAGTCAACAGGCTCCTTGTCCGAAGAACGGAGGATGACATCGGCATCAGGGTGGTCGAATGGCTCTGGCGCCATGATGGTGAGTCTGGGCGTTCTCGAGGGCGTGGTGGACATTGTCGAGAATGAAGAGCTACATTTTGACGTGGAAGATAGAGTAAGCGCCTTCAGTGGGGCATCACACCTCGAGGCAGCGTCTGTCACAGAGTTCCTGCTGTTTATAGAATCAAGAACATCCTCAGGCCTAGATACGAGGATAGATGCATAGATAGGCTCAGATGCTCATACCAGGAGGTCAATAAAAGTTCTGTGCGTGTTTGTGGAGTCGAATGAGGTATAATATAATGCAGATAAGTCGATAACAGCTACTAGTATAGTACACTGGAGATAGTGCCTGAAACCCTGGGGATGTGCGAAATAAATACACTCTGAACGTACAGCTGAGGTGAAAAGAATGTTCGAGACACAAGCCAATGGAGAGATGCTATCGGAATACAATCATCGGTGCCTGCCCCCGTTTTCATCCGGGCGTCAACAGGACAGGGCAACAAGCCCGTCTGTTGAATCGGTCTCGCTTCTGCGCGCGATCTTAGCGGGAGGTTGATTTGTGGCACTGTGATCGTCATGATCATCTGTTGTCCGGAGTCGTTTTCGAGGCCGCTCAGTAATCATGGTGTGCGATCCGCATGTCGGAGACGAGAGAGGTGCTGACACGTCCGTTTTGACGGGGGGCGTCGTGGAATGATTGATCCCCGTAGACGGTGAGGGGATACCATGGGCTGATCCGAGCCCCTGATTATGTGAGGCCGCTGTCATGGTTCGCAGGAGTGCTCTGGATAGGTAAGCTTAGTATCTCCAATTGCACAGCCTGACGAATGACTTACTGTTGCTTCTGGAAATCTTGATTTAGCCTGAGGAAACTGTTCTGGATCATGTCGCGTTGCCGAGCAACGTGAAGAACCTGGTCCTTCGCTGTTCGAGACAATTCTAAAAGCCCAAGGGTTGCTGCCGAATGAACTTCTGCCCGCTTGCGCCACATACAACAATTGGTGCGCAGCGCATCGTTTTCGGCGCGCAGTCTGGCAATCTCAGTTGCCAAACTGCTTGATGATTCAGAGGTTGAGGGCCCGGGGGTTTCGGATTTTGCTGATGGAAGGTCGATGTACACTTTACGAATGCTAGGGGTGAGGTATGGTCGAAGCTGGGGAGGTACAGCGGATAGGTTTAGGGGTGCTGAGGCACAAAATCAGTAAGGAGCAGGCCTCAATCACAATTACTTGACTAACCTAGATGGTACTGCGAACGACATGTTGGGCACGTATGCAGCGTAGAGTAGGGTTGGATTGCTTGAACTGCTCTCTTGAGGCAATCGTGACAAAATACGTGCCCTGTTCAAAAGGTCAACTTCTCGACTAAACTAGGATAAGCGATCAACGCACCACAGGGTAGCGACACTGGCGAACTTAGGTCCTCCAGGCAGATATAGCAGGACATCGTCGAGTGAATGAGAAATGAGGGGGGAAATGCAAAATATGTGGAAGATCAGGACTGAACTGACTGGCGGGTTTTATGGGTCGCTATATAATTAATGAGCCCGGTTAGAGATTTGTCAAGGGGCTGGTCATGGGCTACGGTTGTTCAGGATTCCTAATGCACATTCTGGCACCAGGCTGGAAGCGAACCACGCCGGAATAATCTAGTCCGAATACACTTGAACGAGTAAGATCTTGACAACAATGATCCTGGGCTTGTCTGCGAACACGGCAGGGTCGAATGCGTCGGAGGCTCACAAAGCCCGTGCTGGACTCATTACAGATGCTTCCAAATTTGGGAATCATGGAGTAATTTTAGGTGTGTTGAGAACACTCGTTTATCAGTTGCGGCAGGAGTCGAGAGTGGGGTCAACCGTCGAGAGCTCGCTGTGACGAAACCCGCTTACGAGGTTTCACAGGGTCAAGACTGGATTAGACTAAGCATGAGATGAATAAGATGGATTAATCATAAAACTCGCCAGTTGATTTCTTGCCTCCCGCCCCCCCGGAACACCATTTCTTAGTGCGCGTGGCTAATAAGATTCGCTAGGCGTCAGATCCGCGATCGTGGTAAGATTTCCAAGCTGGCTTAATCCGGCGATTATAGGCACGGAATAGTTTTGCGACCGATAGTGTGTGAGGTAGCGGAAGCTGGGGGGCCTGCCGTGCATGGTCGCGAGGCAGCACGAGCTGGTTTGAAAATCAGGCTCCCATCTTGTTTCATCATTGGCTGACGGCGTTAGAAGACCTATGAATATTCAGTGAGCTGGCCAACGATCCTCTTCAGGTGACGTGCTACGGCGGGAGCCAATTGAATTTGGAAGACACTGAAAGGGTCGGTAATTGGATCATGGATAAAGCTGACCCGAGAGGACCGTGGTTGCTCTCGCGCCCGCGGACGTCGCGAAGTCATCATCAAACGAAAAGAAGGTTAGTTTACGCATGACAATCGCATGGTATAGCACGGTGGAAACGGCGAGCCTTGAGATGCCATGGCGTCTGCGAAGATGTGAACATGTGAAGGTGTTTATTGATTGAAGGCAAGATCAAATCGGACTTTGGGATGGCGTGAGTGACTCATTTCAAATTGACAAGGAGAACAGTCATGTGTATTGTATTCGGGAACTTGCGTGATGGGATATGTAGCACTGAAAATAAGGTTTCAGCCACTGCCGGCGTGACCGTTCCAAACAGGGAGGTGCATACTCATCGCAAGGTAAGAGCACCACCAACGCCGACAAAATGGTGAGCAGACATGATTTATGCCAGCATTTGACCCAATAATTATGTCGAATTCAGGCCGACAACGCAACAACGCCTTCCAACCCTATGAGGGAACCCCGCATCGACAAGCTCGTGATCAGTATGTTGGACGATCGCAACGAACTACCTCAGAGTGTACGGCTGATCTACTCCCGACAGACATCTCCGTTGGTGAATCTGGTGATCGTCTGACTCGTGCCTCCAAGGTGCTGGAACAGCTCACTGGTCAGACTCCCGTCACCTCAAAAGCCCGCTACACCGTCCGAACATTCGGTATCCGTCGTAATGAAAAGATTGCCGTTCATGTTACCATCCGCGGCCCCAAGGCTGAGGAAATTCTGGAGCGTGGGTTGAAGGTGAAGGAGTACGAGCTGAGACGCAAGAACTTCTCGGACACTGGAAATTTCGGTTTCGGTATCCAGGAACACATTGACTTGGGTGCTCGTTATGATCCCAACATCGGCATTTTCGGTATGGACTTCTACGTCGTGATGGGCCGACCAGGAGATCGTGTGGCACGGAGGAAGGCGAAGAAGGCCCGTATTGGTTTCACTCACCGCATCAAGAAGGAGGATACGATGGGATGGTTCAAACAGCGCTTCGACGGTATCATTCTCGTACGTTGCCCATTCCCGCAATATGCTCCATCCCCCTGACCACCACAAACAGAAATAAACGCATAAAACCCGCCCCCCACCTCACCTTGCGTCACTCATGCTATCCTATGACATTTTATACTCTATGCATGTGTTACGTATGCACCATGAACGCAGTTTCTTTGTCCCTCCGGTACTCGCATGGGAGTCACAGATTTTTGCCGACCAATGGTTCAGGCCTAGTGATATGATATGCATCCAGGTTCTTTGCAAAAGTATTACAACATCCTACAAGTGTCCTCTCTCAAATCATAACTCGACTGGGGATTAAAATGGCTGAGCGACTCGAATATTCGACCTCGGTCCTACATGTACCGCGATCGTAGGTCGACCCTTTGCATCCAAGTTCAGAGGGAACTTTGAGTTGGCCTTCGAACCTGATGGCTGAGGCTTTTTCAGAACACTGTTCACCTTCTTGTTGGCGATGTTCCAGGCAGAGCCAAATCCTGGACGTGGCATGCCTTCGAATTCAAAGTTGCCGACATCAATCCACCCTTCCTCTTTTGAGTGAACACGAAGGGAGGATAGACCTGATGACTGAGCACCTGACGAAGAGCCAGTTGCAGTGAGTGGAAGTTCATGATCGATGTCCTGAGATATGTTAGTCTCGATGTCTTTCTGGTCAGAACCCAGTGCGTACCATCGAAGAACTTGACTCTTCTACTATGTTTTCTTTCTCCTGGAGCTTTGTAGCGAGGTCATCCACCTCTTTCTTGAGGACCTTCAGCTTCTTCGATTTCACAGCGTCCTGCATACAAAACACTATAAATCGATTTACCACAGCGGATTTGGTCAAAACATACTGAAGATTTGAACCGACAAAGTGAATCCATTGCTCGCCTGTGTTCATCTTCCTTTGTCGCCAAATTCTTCCTCGCGTCCGACAAATTAATTTGTAGTTCATCCACCCTGACACGAAATGTCTCCGCTGAATCTAAGGCTTGTAGATAGTTGTTTTGGAGGGTCTCATTTGACTTGCGGAGACTGCTCGCCTCTTTCTCTAGTGACTCTAGCCGGCGTTGTTTTGTCGCCAGATCGAGTGAATCGTTGCGCTGGTTATCTTCAAGCTCCTGAATCCTCTTCCTGCTCAAATCTACCTCGTCAAATAAGGGTATGATGCGTTTTGCAAAATCCTCAATAGCTTTGCATAGTCTGTCCTGAGGGTGGGATTAGATCATTGATGGACGAGGGCTCGCGCACGCACTGCGTTGGCCGCCTCGATGTTTTCTGCAGCTTTGGTGAGCTTGTTGTGTGCACGCTTGACGCTGATCGTCTTGCAGGTTTCGTCCATCCGGTTTATCCCATCTATAACATATTCAATAGAGGATCCACTGGGGTCGACGATGATAGGATGAAAGACAAGTTGGTTTGCTTCGCCCTTGGACCATGGTTTTCTGCAGAGGGGGCATGGTTTTTTGCGTCGTTCAACTCGCGAGTAAAGGTCCTGTATACAGCTTTTGCAGAAACAGTGTCCTGTCGACTTGGTTAAGGTTGTCGTTCGCGTAATGAGCCTGTGAATAGAGTGTACCACAGGGAAATACTTGGAAAGCTTCTATTTCAAGTTTATCGTCGAGACATATTTTGCATTCCCCTCGTACTGAGAATGATGTGGCCATGGATGAATGAGAAATACCTGTATATACCGTGCTTAACGCGAGGTACCTGCAGGGTTGACGCGTGTTTATTAGCAACACGGGTCGCGTAGTTCTGTCACGTGATATCATTCATGCGGAGTGTGTCATTGGCATTGCGCTATCGAACTGGTCCTCCTACCAAATCATGGTGTACAAGCTCAGCATTGGGACCAGAAGCTAGCCTCCGGGGATATAATGTTCCTGGGTACTCAATCATCCGATGATGATCTTCGAGACAGTGACTTATGCCTCATGCAGATTACAGTATTACTATAAATATTACACTAATAGTCGTTCTCTGGTACATTCTCACCGGTTGCCAGCGAAGAACCGAACACCCTCGCCATCTGCTATGCTGATCATCTGTGCCTTTCCGTTCTTGGATAAAATTGATATCGCTTTCTTCAGAAGCAGCACTGGAATACCAGCTAATGGAGATTCCAGGGGAGGGTCCGTGATATCATAGAATGTCAAAATCGTATTCAATTGGCCGGTATCGGTAGCCTGGTAGAACTGCTTGTTAGAAAATAGACAGAATACATCGTGTGATGGTTTACCCAACGGTGGAGAGTATCAGCCCACTCCTCCGGCAATCGCCAATACACCAGGACAGATCTCGTCTGTTTGGGTGACTCGTACGCGGCAACGTTGCGTTGTACCATTGTAGCGAGTATTGTTGCCAAGTGTGAGGGAAGCATTCGATCTGCTCGTGTGAGGTATATATGGATTAATAACTCAGACCAAGGGCAGAGCGTACGTCTGATCCGCTCGTTCCTCAGAATCTCATCCCATTCGCTTCCAGCCGTCTCTGCGTCTTCTACGCGGAAAATGAAGAGTCTACGGTATCTTGCATATGCAAGTATAAGCTTTATCCAATGATCGGTGGCAGCTGATTGCGAGACAGGGTTGGGTTGCTGGCTGAGAGACACGGGTGAGATGGGTCAGGTCGGTTAGGAGCTTGTTTGACTGACGTGAAGAATGGTGGTGCGGAATGAATTGAGGGCAATAGAAACCCTGCGGAAGGATCGTATTCATCGGGACCACTATTTGTGAACGATGGTACAAACCAGAGGGTGTCTTGTGCGTTGTAAGGGCCATTCAGACGTGATAAGCGCATGAATCGACATCTCATAGATTAAGGTGTTCTGTCACACATCAATACATCACCAAGAGTCACAACTTGACCAAAGTCCGAAATTATATTCCGAGTCGATCAACGGCCGTCACTGCTTCTCACTTCTCGACACTTCATGGCCGCTATATTTCCAGCAGTGCTCCAGCGTGTCCAGTCACCTGAATCTTGCCTCATATGATCGTCGCTTAGATGGCACTTCTCCTCTCACCATTTGCTACCCGTGTTTTCCGTCGCGGTCCGCTCATTGTTGTCGGAACAAAAACCTAGAGGATTGCGTGTGGTAGAATCTCACACGGAGAATGCATATAAGTAATATGCCTTATGGAATCAAAGACTTCCTCACAGAAAGATGCTCTCATTTCTGTCGACCATCGTGTTGCTAGTGCTCTCTTATGTCTCTGCGAATCTTGTACCAAGGAACTCAACCGGCCTTACAGACGCCGTGACCTGGGACCCTTATTCACTTTCTATCCAGGGACAGCGTGTTTTCATTCTTTCTGCTGAATTTCATCCATGGCGACTGCCCGGAAACCCGGATCTATGGGCAGATATTTTCCAGAAAATCAGAGCTAACGGGTTCAACACTGTATCATTTTATGTCAACTGGGCCGTGCATTTCCCAACTCCGACTACTAACAATGGACAAGGTGACTTTCAACAAGGGACCTACAGAGATATACAACGCTTCATTGACGAGGCAAAGAAGGCGGGTTTATGGATGATCGCAAGGTACTATCCTTCTTGCCAATTGATACGGGTTTTCACCTCGTCTTTATGGCAGACCTGGACCATACGTCAGTAAGTGCTTTCTGGGGGCAGGAACAAGGCCTGGTTTCACCACTTCCATTTAGACGGCGAAACAACGGGTGGCGGCTTCCCTGGCTGGGTTGGCAACGTCGCCGGTAGTCTGAGGACCAATAACCCAAGTTATCAACAAGGTGTGAGCCTCGATCGATGGTCTCTGTGTCACTCCTAACAAGCGGATAGCTTGGACACCCTATATGACCGCGATCTCCAAAATCATTGCGAAGAATCAGATCACGAACGGTGGACCTAGTGTGTACTATCACTTGACGATACTGGAGGGAAATTTAACGCACGCATACCAGTCATTCTTGTTCAAGCTGAGAACGAGTTCAGCGCCAGCACTAACAATAACATCTATATGCAAGCAATAATTGACCTATACCATGCTAATGGAATTGTTGTTCGTAAGTATATCGGTGACTATACTGTGCCCTGACTTTGACGCATTCCTGAAGCTATTATTCACAACGACCAGCATGCCGGTCAGGCCGGAAATTTTTCGCCTGATAAGCCTGGGACGCACGTTGACATCTACTGGTTTGCCCATTCCTCTGACAAAGACGAAATCAGGGCTAACTATAGTGCTTGTAGTGGAGACTCATATCCACAAGGGTCAAACAGCTGGGCACAAG
Source organism: Macrolepiota dolichaula (assembly GCA_003315915.1). NCBI lineage: Eukaryota > Fungi > Basidiomycota > Agaricomycetes > Agaricales > Agaricaceae > Macrolepiota > Macrolepiota dolichaula. Next base: position 744 of record QFDT01010569.1, on the reverse strand, counting down.
TCCAAGCAATCTACTATTCTGCACATAAAGCAGTTGCACCGAGCAATCCACTGTGTTTAGCTGAAGTCAGGCCCGTGATATCCCTTTTGTGGGACATTTGTTGATGATGCCGTAGTTTGGCGGTGGATTCCTACTCAGCTGGGGCTCAGTCGTGACCCGTGCAGGAACCGGATACGAGAAGTTCTGTAAGTGTTGTTTGCTCTCTTGACTATGACTTTCTAAATGTCATTCTAGCGGGAGACCTTACTGATGCGGACTATGGTAAACTGAATCTTCATTCGGCGTTGTTACTATCTGACAAGGGCCAGAAAATGTCTTCTACAAGGAAAACTAGTACGTGTTTTAATGCTAAATCCCATTGGTTTATTGACAGCGAGAAGTGCCCAGACAGCGACCATCCTCAGTGCGCGACTTCTTTAACTAAATATGCTAGTTTTCTGACGGGTGGTGTTCATATCACAGACGTTTATAGTACGCGTCCCCCACATCTGACAACCGTAACTTCCTAAAGTTTTCCACAGTGCTTTTCGGAGGAACCAATTGGGGCCAGACCCTTGAACCCACCGTCTACTCATCCTACGACTATGGAGGTGGTATCAATGAGAATAGAGTTGCAACGCCAAAGATGAATGAGATGAGGTTACAAGGTCTTTTCCTTCGCGTTTCTCGCGATTTGCTTGGTGCAGACCTCATTGCAAATGGAACAAATTACACGACTTCATCGCTTATTCATACCGCGGAGCT